>CM072160.1:20523780-20540988 GCA_036850595.1 Rhyacichthys aspro
CAAGAATCTTCTACAGACTTCACTGAAGACAAGGAAGAACCTCCTGTTTCTGTTGAAGGACAGTCACACCAGGTTGGTTTATTTACTAATATTCTCATCAGCTTTTTACGTAAATATTCATTTTTAACATCTTCAACAATAGATATATCAAGGGAAACTTATTGTACAGGTGGAATAATACTCTGACTGGTCCTAAGAATGTTTTGTAAAGGTCTTTGTCTTGTTGTGGTCTGATTTTTACTCGATCTCGGACATCAAGGCCAGCTAAGACCTCAAATGTTCTTGGGATTAAATAAAAGACCTCAATCATTGTATATTCAATAATAAATCTCCCTCTAACTCTGCTTCTTGGCCCTCTGTGAGGTTGGTCTAAGACTGGACCCGAGCTGTTTGGATTTAACAACTGTTCCATGTATCTACTCTAGTTCTGGTCTTGACTTAGTCTTGATTAGTCTTGATGATCTTGGTCTCGGTCAGTTCAGTCTTGACTATAACTAATTATTTTGAATTCTGAACAGCTCAGGTGGTTAGACTTCGGCAGGATTTTATTATAAATTCAGCTTGAAAATAAAAAAAAACACACATCCGTTATTTATGTGGATTTCTCAAAGTTCTATTTTTGTTTTGCTTATGGGACTTAGTACTTGGTGCTAGTATCGAAGAATTACTTTTGCTACCACATTTCAGTACCAGACAGGTCTTGAGACAGCACAGATACAACATAACAAACTTATCTAATGTGTTTTCTGAGCAGATGGAACATAACAAAGCCACAATAAATTCTAATTTCAAAATCCTCATTCTCCAAAACAAACAGTGTCTTTTTAACTATTGACAATGCTTACAGTGTCAGCAAAAGAATGACTTATTGAGCTGGGTCATGTTTTCATGTTTTCAGACTCCACCTTGTCAGATGATGGACTTTAACTCTTCACAATCTCCCGAGTCCACCTCAAACAGCGACAGCCTTCTACCTCCAGAAGAACAACACTCTCCTGTCCTCAGTGAATCTGCAGCCGTCTCCAAACCAAACCACAGAGATCTGCCCCGTATCATAAAGCACAAGCCCAGCTCCATCACCTTCGCCGACTACACAGAGCAGCAACCTTATGTCAACGAGAGTTCTGAGGATGGACGATCTTCACATGAGGAGGATAACAGTGATGATGACGATGAGGATGTGTTTCCGGAATTTCCTCAGAGTAGAGAGGTGGATGTTAGCGGTAGAAGTGCTGGAAGAGACCGATCCAGGAGAAAAGGAGCTGTCAGTGGACGAGCGCTGAGCAGCAAGTCGTCCAGTAGCAACGATGAAGCAGAAAGGGACTCCAGCAGTAAGGAGGTAAGCTCTGTTGTTTTATTTTTATTGCAGATACATGCTCATTGTAAGAAAAAGTGTGGGCAATATATAGTAATGGAAATGTTTAGGCCAGAATCACACACAAGCTAAGGAAGTTTTACAAATTACAAATAAAAGCTCATCAGTTGCTGCATCCCGTTAAACAGACAAATGCGGTATATCACAAATTATAAAATGAAAAAAAAATAAAAAAATATTGTATCTATGTGGAAAATTCATAAATCAATCAATCAAAAAGAACAAAACTATAGAAAATGACTGGTATTGCATTTAGATGAATTAAATATTACAAGTAAGGAAGACAGTTTGTCTAAAATACCCCAAAATCTAAAAAGACCAAACGTGATATGAATCCTTTAATTTAAAAAAAATAAAATATGGATCCTCTGGAAAAAAAACGATTGTAGCAGAATATAAGCAGTCACACATATATTTATACAAATACAAGACTTTTCAATTTAACTCAATTAAAATTCACATACAGTTTTCTAACAAGTGTAAAAAAAAATAAAAGTCATTTTATCAATTTAAGGCTCAATGTTTATATTTGTGGTGCATTTTTAGTGCTGTTGTTTGATAAAGTAAGGAATTTTGTATTTATATTGCCACAATTAATTTTATTTATTTTTTTTAACCTTAATTTGAATTATTTATTGACACACCAAGACAATTGTTTTGGATATGCAATACTTTGTAAATGGCAGAAATATGAAATAAGCAAAATTTTTTTGAAAATGCTGAATAGTAAAAATACAGGTATGCCAAAGACATCAATATAATGAGATCCTGCAATATTTCACATAACATTAGTGTCAGAATACCAACCACAGTTTTGCACCACTAGATGGACTCATGAGCTACTAAATAAGAACACAGCCACAAATTAAACCGGAAAACATTCCAGTGGAGTTGATTTATTGTTTTACTGCCACAAACTCAGTTCAATGGAAACGACAGGACTTTTTATAACACCATGACGTCATGCTGTCAGCTGGAGGCAAAACAAAACCCAGCGGGAGGACTCTCCGTTTACTGCACCCACTGAATGATGGGATTAACTGTTACATATACATAGCACCATCTTTCATCAGAATAAAAAGCAGAAGAGTGTGGAATAAAGGTCTTCATTTGCTCCTAATGTTAGCTCCTCAATTCTGACATGGTTGTGGTATGACATAATGCACCACTGTTATAAATGAGCAGACGCAATTCCCATTTGAAACAGCAATTTGTAGATCTAGGAGGAATGCATGACCATTGCAGTCTGCCATCTGGGTTCCCTCCACTCCCTCAGAGCAGGGTGTTTTGACAAAGCCCATCGCTGGTCGTATTAGCACTGAACTTAGCCTTCCATTAGCGAACATCTCTGTTTTCTTTAACAAGTCGAGGCATGTTTTAGTCTCCTTTTACTCAACCTCAATCCTGACCTGACCCTGGACCTAACCATCCTGTAACCCCTCATATCTTCTTTTATTGCACTGTTAAAGTCGTCATAAATGTATGTTTTCTTGCTCTGGGGATGAACACGTTTGTTGACACAATATGGTCATGCTTCCTCAGGCATTTCCTTTGCATGGGTTAGAAAACAAAATGACCCAGACGCTCGGAAGCTGGTCTTTTGCGAATTTTGGTTGTTGTGTTGGGTTTATTGTTTGGATGTTTTCATTAACCGCCGAAAAGAAAATCAACTTTGTGACATCAATGATTCAAGGTTTGAATAGATTTTGGAGAAACCTGACTATTATATATGATGTGTTTTTGTGTGGCCCTGAGGTGCATCATCAAAGATTTCATAAAAAATGAAAGCCATGACTTAATTTAAACATGAGCATCATCAAAACTGTATTAGCCACATTAGCTGCAGGCATTTAAATTTTTTTTTTTTTTTTTTTGAGGCAACCTTAATTTATAAGCAGTAGACATTCAGGGGAACAGTGGCCGTTTTAATTTGAGGAGTTTTTTTGTTTGTTTGTTTGTTTGTTTTTTTTACTTTTTATTTATTATTTATTCTTTATTTAAATTGCCAAATTTTTATTATTAAATATTTTTTCTTTTTTGTGTCTCATTTTTAATCAGGGAATGTTTTTTATTTTAAGACAAGCTGTTTGAGGATTTCTTTTTTTAAAGAAGCTTTTTAAATTGAGACATGGCTTTATTTTTCTTGTAATCTTTTTTACTTTTTAGAGATGGTTTCTTTTTAGAGGAAAAATGTCCCTCTCCTTTTATTTTTCTAGTGGAAAAAAACAATTTTAATGTATCTCTGGGCCACCGTAGAGAACCATGCAGATCGCTCATATTTGTTCGAGAAATTGTTTTGCAGCAATATAAAATGCCAAATTATACTGAGTGCTGTGTTGTAAAATCTTAACAATGGCTCTTGTCACCGATAACAAATTAGCTTTAAGGATAACCAACAAGTTTACAAGGAACAGCCTGGAGATAGTGCACACTTGGAGTAAACAGGATGGTTTCAATGGCTACTCTGTCTCCCTTTGTCGGTCGGGTCGGACAGTGAGGTAATGCCAGCTTTACGTGCAGAATGACACTCAGGCTCTGAATGAGTTGTTTTGGAGAAGACCTGAAGAATGTGGAGAATCCAGGGAGACCGTTGTAAATATTACCAGAGGACGGCAGGTCAGTTTCACTCCACAGAGTCTGTTATCTCTATCAGTCAGCCGGGACAATGTGGGCCATCACTCCAGCGAGTACAGGACTAAACAGGACCGGGACGAGGTATTGATTTCACAGTGAAACTTCAGCGAGACAGAGAATAATGAAAACACAATGGGAGTTGAGAGTACATAGACGTGGCCACTGACCTTAGATCTACTCGGGAAAGTCTGTAAAAAAACAAGACACAGCAATGCAACCTTTTCTGCACTTTGCTGCTTATTTTAATTATTGCAGCTCATATTTAAATGGCCCATTCTAAAAATAACAGTGAGTGGCCAAGATTGATTGAAGTTTGAAAGCTAAGCTGAGGATGTGTTAATGTATTTTTCTTCTCGGAGGGGTTTGACTTCAGGGGGAGATTCCAAACTTCCAGTAGAAACACGCTGATGGCTGGGGGACTGCAAAAGGATGACTAGAGGCTTGTAGGATCAAAGGCTGTAGAAGAAATACATTTGTTGCTTTGTGCAAGAAATTTAAAAATATAATTGTAAAAGATTCTATTGGTAGTCGTGCACTTCTTCCTAATCTGAGCATGATGAAACTGTGGAAACACTTGATACATTGTCATTTTGATAAAGTGATTATATGTGATTGTTCAAATAAAATGTTAAGTATAATAGTTCTAGGAAGCTTCGACCCTTGGCCTTTTGCTTCAGTACTTTCCTAATCTTAATCTTTTTTTTTAGTCGAAAAATACATTCCTCCTGATTGTGTTTTTGTGTATGTACTTTTCCAGCATCATTTTGACTCAGTAGCTTACCTTGATGTAGAAGAAAAGAGAAGTTCATTCAGTATTTTTAACATAGTACAAGTCGCAGGGGCCTGGAGTCTATCTCAGCTGTATTGGCCGTGACGTGGTACAACACTGGACAATCATATATAGTCCTTCACAGTGGGGACATTAAGATTCACCAGTTAACCTAAACATGCATGAGTTTGGATGGTGAGAAGAGCGCATTACTTTCTAAAAATGGTTGCCACACAAATGATGAAGTGTATACACTGTAGAAATTGAGGGGCTAGAACCCTTTTAGGCTCCAGTCATATATGCCATCATTAATATTAAACAGTTCAGCTACTATAAGAAGCAACTGAATCAAGTGCACAAAGAAATGCTCTTGTTTGTTCTGGGGTTTCATTTGTTTTTGTTTTTTCAAATTAATATTTATTTGTGATTTTAGTTGAAGTAAAAGGGCTCATCAAAAGCTTTTACATTATATATGTATGTATGTATGTATCATTTTCATCCAAAATGTATTTCTCTTATGCCCTTTTGGTTAACACTCCTAAAATGTTTCCTTTCCAGTTTAGTCTGAGATAAATTGTAATTTTGATTCCATACTTAAAATGTTTTGACACTGGTGTTGAATTGAATGAATTCCTCACTCTGCAAATGTGTTTTGGACTTCCTGACCACTGTAGGACTGTCCTAATGTCTTGTTTTACAAGATTGATTGAGTCATTGATTGCTATCATCCTACAGGCTAATGTACTGTTGTGTGCACTATAAGCGGTCCTCACAGCTGCAGTATGTGACCTTAACCATATGAGGGCACTATATGCATTCTAGTTTTCGCTGTGTCCTTCCATGACTCTTCACTGGTTACATCCTTTAGTTCTATTTGACCAAAAACTCCTGATAAACTCCTATAAATTCCGCTCCTGTCCTGCACATACATCACTGCCTGTGCCGACAGAGCTGTGTTCCCTCAGTCCTTGGCCCTCGAGCCGAGTGTAATGTATTCTTGGACGTAGCCAGGTAGCCGTTGGCCTTTCGCATGACCAGGCTGCTACATTCCGATACCTCCATGGTGATCTCTGGTACTCTCTCTGTGGGTGGCAGGACCAGGCAGCGAGCCCAGCGCCACTCACACTCTTTAACTCCTCATTAGCATGTCAAAGACGCTGGGGCTGGCCCTCACAATGTGGCCAATTTGCGCCGATAAAGTTATAGTTGGCTCACATTTTGTTGCTCCCGAAGATAACATTAATGCGTTTATCTAAAGGATTGACTCATACCAGCTCAGTTGCCATGGAGCGAGGCCTACACACAATCACCGGGGCCACATCGAGGAGAAAAAAAAGGCCCCGAGGGATGAATCGAGGGTAGTGTCTCACTGGAGCGTCAAGCCTCCTGTGGAATTTGTCTCATTGGGGAAGTGGAAGTGGCCACATTCCTGAGCAGCACCTTGTGGGGATGTCCCTGAAAAGACACGCTGTGAATGAGTTCCACGTTTGGCCCGGGTCACTGCAAGAATGAGGAGTCTGTTTTGGAGCGTTGTGTCATTCCGACTCCGGGGTTAATTAGACGTGAAGCTCACAAGATCCTCAGCTTCTTTCAGTTATTTCTCCTGATAAACAGGCTTTTGAAAGATCTGGCCATAGGGTGTAACGGATATGTTGCAGATAAGGTGGTCTAAAAAAGGACATTGGAAACATTATATTTTTAGCAGTTCTTGGAGCAGGTTCCAAAGAATTTCACAATGCAGTAGGCAATAAGAGTTAGTGCTGAAAAGACCATGCTAAATGAGGACAGAGCGTAGACAGAACAAGAGGATGAGACCTAACGATACCAGTTCTAAAATTCACACAATCTATTGTCTCATCTATAAAAAAGTCTGTTCTCATAAATAGTTGCAGGTGTTGACCAATGGTGTGGCAGTACTGACAGTAATTGATTAGATAAAATGACCGGTCACTGACAGCGGTTCATCCAATCAGTGAAGTACCTGTCCATTTTAAATACTTTCTATGTAACAGCGAGGTATTTGAAATACAAAAACACTGAATTTTGCTATTTTGGTCTTTTCTATGTGTGCTTTCTTTACAGTTAATATGAAATGAAAACACAGTGGGGGTGAATATTAGCGTTCTCTCTGGCAACCTTTTAACCCCTGTATAAACAAATGGTCCAAATGCAACAGTGTCTTGTTCCTTTCTTTAAAATAAAACCGTATTGAATTTAACACTCATACCAGATTTCTAAACACTCAGTTGAACGATCAATCACACTATGCCATTACACTTAAGATATACACAGCTAGCACTAGCATTGGTTATATTATACAGTATATATAAGAATTGCCTCTCTGTTACGAGTCCCCCTGTTGGCCACCTGCAGTATTGCACCAGCTAAATCTGATATCCACAGCTATCTGCAAACCAAATAATCTGATTCAAATCTGTTGATTTACCGTTTGAAATGTAATTATTTCTTATTCACGTATATACTACAAATGGTTGAATTCCCTTAGCTACGTTAGCAGACATTTTAGTTTTTCATGATTGAAAGGGACAATGGGATGACTTGTGTGTATATTACTTATCTTTCAAAGAGTTCAACCTTGTTATCAAGCTGATTTTTATCAAGGTGTTTTGTCTGACACAGGCTTTTAAAGTTGATTGACATTGCTCACTCTCAGTTGTGCTGTTTGCCATTTGTTGCCCGTCTTTAGGCCATGACACCACATTAAGACACTTAAGTCTTAATAAGTCCAGCAGACGCCAGGGATTGTCTCGTCCAAACATCCTGTCCCATGTCAAACCTTTAGTCCCTGGTTACGGCGGCGCTCGAAGGCAGACTGTAGCGCGAGGTGGAAGCTTTTTTCCCTTTCTGTGACCCCGGACGACCCCCACTCAGGCCTCGGGGGCTGGCGGGGGATTGGCCAGATTTAGGTCATTCCTGGAGGATTGAGGGGTAATAGGTGCTTTCTCCAGAAGTGCTCGGTCAGCTGACTCTGGGTGGTCACCAGAGGAGTGGACAGTGAGGAGTCTGGGCTGTAAAGAGATCACTGTTCAGCTTGTATCTACTTAGTCATGATCTTACCCTGGACTATTACAAAGTGTGCAGTTGATTAAATAATAGTGCATTTGAGGACATAATAATCATAAAATAAATGAGTTGAATCATAGCAAGTGAGCAGCATAATTCCAGGATATGCATACAACTTTTAGAAGGGTGATTTCATAATAACAGGAGTCATTTTAAAGCTCTATAAAAAAAAAAAAAAAAGTAATAAAATGTGGTTGGGCTGGGATTTAGCCGAGACACACCTACACTGTAAAACAAATCAGTGTAAAAAAAAAAGAAAAACTGGCTGCTGCGGTTGAAAGTGGTTCACTGTAAAATATCGGGACATCATAAAAGATCTTAAGGTAATTTTTAAGACTAAATAAAAACATATGAAATATATATTAGATTGTTAAAGATGTTATATGATTATGTTATGATTGCAAATGAATATATTGCAGCTATGATTTAGGAAGTCCCCCGTTGTTGATGATTAGTAAAGATTATTTGTAGGCAAGTATTATTATTTATTTTGGGCTATTAAAAAGATACACTTTTGTAAATTCAAGTCAATGATGAAATAACAAGCCCCCCTTAAAAAAGACTGTAATAAATCTTTACTCTGTCCAATTAAAAAGATAAATAATGCCATATTGTCTTCCTGTAAAACAGTTTGAATAAGTTACAGACGTTGCCTCAGATTCCTGAAAAGGGTCTGTGGTAATGTGTTGTGACCATGTGAACCACGCACTGGACCCCCTCCTCTCCGTCAGTGACCCCTGCTCAGATCATACCACAACACTGATAATTTATATGTGAGTGACTGTGTGTATCCTGCTGATTTATGAGTGTGGACCCCTGATCCTCAGAGCCAGGTCATGTCTGTGAAGGTCTATTTATACTCTGGGAGTGTCTGGGGAGCGGTGAAAGCCCGTGGCAGGGAATTCCATCAGGTCACACACATGTCCTCAGCCACAGATCACATTTCCACGTGTGGCAACGGCCGCTTCAGTTTACAATATGCCTTTTCGGTCTTGTTTCAGTTTAGAGCTGCGTTTAAACGGATGTTGTCAGCTCAGGTAGATAGTATACTGGCTTAAACAAATCACTATGAGTCATCCTCAGACCAGCAAAATATTTTATTTTGATATTGCTCAACCTATTTGTAACATGGGATTACCAGAGATCCACATAGAAGCTCCTTTCAGACACATCTTCTGTCTATCCGGTCATATGTGATTTCCCACAGCACACAGACTTCTGATTACTTCTACCTACCTATCTACCTTTTTCATAATGAGAATATAAGTTTATAAACCATCAGAATTATTCAAATGCATTGAGTGCTTCACTTCCTGGTGTGTATTTTACCATTATAAATCAACTGTTAAACTCTAGAAAGTCGGTGGTACATTTTCTTTTTATATTTTCAGTGTTAACTGTCTCTGATGTGAAACACTTCATTAATGATCAGATATTATGTGCCTCATTGATGCACTGCTCAATCAATAAACACACCACTGATGTAGGAGGTATCTCAATGCATGTATTATTCTTATCGTGTTGTTAAGCAAAAACTAAAGGCATGTGATAGACTCAAATTATAATTCAAATTACAAAAAAATGACACTACAATGTAAGAATTAATGCACAAAATCCACTGTTCTGACAATCCACAATCCATGATTTATTGAAAATATATTGCTGAATCACTGAATATATCTGAATATGATATCGTATTGTGTGGTATCATGTGATTCCCACTTCTAACCCAGGTAAGGTTGGCCACATTAGATCTCATTTATCCATCAAGATCCAATTGATGCCATGTCATAGGTGTGCTCATTAGTTTTATTGACAGTGGTAAAGCAGTACAGCAAAGGTATATTTTTCTTACATTCTCATATATTTGGTCCAGTTTTGACTACATAGATTAAAACGCTATCTGGATTTATTGTGAACTTAAGCACTATTAGATTATACCTTTACTACTGTGCATAGTATAAAAACTAGCTACAACGACCACATGAATGCAACCCTGACTTTTTCTATATTCTACATTTCTACAGATTATACCTAAATCTGTGTAACTCATTGTGCTGTCTGCCTGCAGGAGTCCCCACAGCTCCACTCTCCCTGGTCCACATCCATGATCCAGCTGATGAGGAAACTGGACCAGCTCAACCTGGACATAGAGGAGGCTCTGAGTGCCAGTTCTTCCCCGTCGGACACGCCATGCACCAGCCGCAGAAAACAGGTGACAGACGCCCCTCATAAATGTTCACACAACACTTTATAACTGCGAGTGTAACAGGTTGGCTCTCTGTGACTAAACGTGTGGTGGATTACAGTGCTGTGTCTCGGGGCGTAACGGTATGTGCCCTGTCACGGCTGGTACTGTACACATTCCTCTGCAGCGTATGCCGCATACTTGGTCATGGTCTTAAACTTCCTCAAATCAATTTACTCTGCTCCGTGAAGAGAAAACCCTGTGGATTATACAGAACTGGGAGCAACAGGTGCTGATAGACACTGATGTGATGGTCATTTTTACACAGAAACTGGAGGTGTACAATACAGTGCATGGAATAAATAGTAATAGTATGGAATACAAATTTTGCATTCTTCCAAAGTTTCTCCACACACTCACTAATCACTAGTGTTGGGTTTTTAAAACTCCAAAAACAGACAAAAAAAAGAAGTTTTTATCTAATAAGCAATTGCCAGGTGGTGACTGCAATAATGTAATGCATATATTTGCATTGATGTAAGGTTCTCTGGCCAGACATGTGTTTTCATCACAGGGTTGTGGGCCCTACGACTCACAATTACATAGCAGGATATCCACCAAACCAGACACCCTTTGTCTTTAAAAGAAGGTTTAATTTCCTTCTGTGTCAAGAAACCTTATTTTGATGACGTTCAGGCACTACATTTTGGAGCCAAAACACACATAGTGTTGCTTTAAGCAGAAAATATTACAGACATTTTCTTGTTGTGACTTGTAGATAATGTAAAGAAGTTTCAGTTAAATTTTAATTTTCAACAAATTTTCATGCAGTACATTGAATGGAACAACATAGCAGACTGCCTGCTTTTATTTCATTAAAAATAAACAAACAAACAAACAAACAAAACATAAAAACAACAGCAACTTACCACATCACAGTATCAATACATTACATCAAAAAGACCTTAAACTTCTAGAGCCTAGTTTAGTGTTAGATCTATGATCCATCTCCATCTTGTGAATGAATTGCTTGCTTTTTCTCCATTTTTGTTGTAAGCAGTTGTGGCCAGAGCTGAAATAGCCTCTTCTCAGTAAGAGTTTCCACTGCCATTGATTCAAGAAAATATATAAACAAAACAGCCAATGGGAGCATCCCTGATTCAGATGGGAGCGTAGCCCTGTGTATACTAGCATGGGATTGGCCAAAGATTACCATCATGAGATGAAAATTCTCATCTACAATCCTTTACAATAAAGCTTAAGGGGGTCTTGAGGTTTTGTTTTTACACAGATCAGGTTATTATACACCAATAAAATGAATTTATGACACTGCAGTTTTATGAGAACATATGCTGCCTAACTGCAGTGATCTTGACTCTTTGTTGGAGCTCTGTCAGACATGATCCAGGAGCCAGTACCTCAGTCAGGCCTTGATGGTGTGGTGGAGACAGACAGCCATTGTGCCTTTGAGCTTTACAGTGTGGCCCAGGCTGATGCTCTTCCCATGGTGGCATGTTTTCTAAAACATCTCAGAGTCAGCTTTTGGGACAAAAGTGTTCTTTTGAGCTCCATAGATTGGAGCCACACAGAGGAGCTGTTGTATTGGCAGCAGTTCCTAAGATTGGTCCCATTAGGAATGGTTTACATGCCTTGCAGGCATCTACAGAGCCATCCCAGGCATTCACTGCTACTGCTTTTACTAATGACAGGCTGCTGAGCCCAACAGGACATCTTTACTGGGATGTTTGACAAGGTCATAATCTCTGTCCTCTCAAAAGTGAGCCACATACAGCCTCTTTTGTGTGCGTCTGTCAGGCTGCTGAGAGAGTGGAGTCTGCACTTCCAGCGCCTGACCCCAGCCTTCTGTTTTCTTTTCCACGGCCAACACTCCAAGCATCCTGTCCTTGGCCGTCCCAAACAGACACATCCAGCCTGAGCCGTTGTCATGTTGTTGCAGAGCGGTGCGGTGTTCAGTCAGACCCTCAATGACCAGGCTCCTCCCAAAACAAACCGGAGCGAATGTCTGAATCCAGACCAGGACTGGGCTCCTCGCAGCGTCTCAGCGGGAACCAGAACCAGGACCAAGAAGACGGTAAGATTTTCCACTAATGTCAGCCCTGTTTCTGTCTTCAGCAGTAGACAGTTTTGAGAGGCTGCCATCACAGGTCACACGTGACACTCTCTCAGTGCTTTTCTGGACGCTGGTTTTCATTTTTCCATAAATGCTGTGTATTTACCTGGACCTATTCTTTCTGTGTCTAATGTCAAACATCTGTGTCCAGTCCTCTTGGACACAACCTGGACATGATGTTCCTTACCGCAGCACAATATGATTTTACAGTATGCCAAGAACAGCAGTAAAAATAGATTTTATGATTTTTAGATGGAGTTGTTCGGCCTTTTGTTCTCCTTCTGATTAGTTACTACTGACCTAACAATCAGAGGGATCTGGGCCCATTCCAACACACTGTAAAAATGTCCAATCCCCAAACTTCTAAATACACTTGCATTAAGGAGAGTTGAGGTCTTTTAAGCTGCAAAGTTCCCCTGTGTAGGTTCTCTGTTTTAGGTATACACTTTATAAATAGTGGATCATGGGATTCACTTATATAGGGACTCTCATATCAAAGTGAAAGCCAGTTCCATTCGGTTTTCTTTACTTTACTTTTCTTTCTTTAAACTTTATTTTTAGCCATGTTTGGCCCATCCTACATTTGTTCATTCATTTCTTGAATTTTCCCTTGCCTTTGTTCCTTTCAATTTGTTTGGTTGTATTTTGGGTCGTTGTCATAGCGAGTAGATAATTTCTGATAAATTCCTGGAAAATTCCTGGAAAACCATCTTTCAGGAAAGAGCAGCATCCCTGATGTGTGGCGTGGGACCTTGCCATTGTTCATGTGTAAATATTTGAACTTTTCATTAAGAATAAGGTCGGGCTGGACGTTCTTAAACAAACAGCGCTCACTCGAGTCGGACAAGCTATATAAATGTCCCCATTCAGACGGCCTAAAGGAAACCGACAACTGAGGGATTTGCAGAATGTGGTCTGATTGAAATTCAAAAGTCTTTCAGCTCGGCCTTTGTGTGGTGACTCTGATGCAACAACAACTGACCGTTTCCCTCCGAAAGTCTCAATAAATAAAATCCAGTTGGTTGTTGGTTTCCGCAGGCATTGTGGTCTGCGGGGCATTAGTAGAATGATATTTGTGGGTCAAAGAAGGATTATTTAGTCTATGCTTTAAGTCAAGTGTGGTTCTCCTAATAGATGCCACCTGCCTCTTTTGAAAGAGCCCATAAGTTGAAAATGCCAGCAGCAGAAGTTTGGCTCGAGGACAGCTGGAAGCTCCATATGTGTTCCCATATGTTCAAGAGTGTTTTGGCTGGAGGATAAGTCTGACTGCAAATGAATTTTGTATGACCTTTGACCTAAAATTAATTAGGAACAGCTAGTATAGTGTGAAGATCGTGAACTGTTGTTAGATAATATAGGATTAAGCATTAAAAGACATTGTAGAGAAGCATCTCCTTAAATTAATCACTTGCCTTTGAAAAAAACCCATTTTAAACATATTGTAAACTAGTGGCTAAAGAGAGACAAATGTCAATCATGTCCACCGTCCCATGTATGAGTCGTGACAGTTCTTTAGCCTGGTTGGCCTCTGGAAAAGGAAAAGTGTTAAACAAATTACAGTGAGACCAGAATTGGATGGTTGTTTTGTCATATTGGGATGGCAGTAGTATCTGGGCTCTCTAAACTCCTTACTTCCACAAATACAACAGCCATCCACAAACAGCTCATTGTAAATGTTTATTATTAGATGAAATTGTTTGGATGTATTTGCATTTGTATGTGGACATTTTACCAAGCAAGAGAAGCAAGTGAACAATACTTTTTTTTTTTTCAAGGCTCTGAAAATACATTATGATGTTAGATAGATTTAATTTCTACTTTTTGGCTTTACATATCCAACCTTGCCCAAAAACTCATTAAATATTTCTAATGGTAAAATAGATAGTGTATTTGATTCAAGTGCATTATTTTAAAAAGGTGCATGTGCTGCTGTCACTGGTAAATTTTGAGTAAAAAGCATTGGTGGGACATATTTAATGCAATTAGAGGTTCAATTAGATGGTACAAGTCAGGCCCTCTGTCAGAAAAAAATCCTATTCCAATAACATCTCCCTCTTGGGAAGGTTTTTTTTTGTCTCCTGTTGGATCTGTTTGTTAACACATTTGGGATAGTTTTCTTATTACTTTTTCATATTGTAGATGACTTTTGATCCATAGAGTTGCATTGTTGTCATTTTATTTGTTTCTTTCTTTCAGCTTAGCATAAATCGAATTCAAGGCAGTGTTCACAGTGGGCTCATGAGTCACTGTGACACTGTGAGGTACAAAACACGCAATCTTTCCAGTTTGGCAAAATGTCAAAAGTTAAAATCGTGAAACATTTTTTCATACATTCACCTCTAGAGTGACATAGATTCTTCATCCTGCAAATTATAGGTCATATCATCATCAAATATATGCTTCACCTGCCAGGACTAATTCTGTCACTGTCCATTCTGTCCATTCAATTTATTCCCATGAGGAAAGTGTGATAGCTGAGATACAGTTTTAGTATTTTATGGATCTGTGCTCTTTACCTGCTGACCTTTGACCTCCTCAGGCCTTTTGTATGAGGTAGTCCTGGAATGCAGCTCCTATCTCCCCCATCTGCTGCACATCATGCCTCTGCTAATCTGAGCTGGAATGTGTGCAAAGATTAGGTGATAGTCCTTAAATTTCCAGAGGTTTGTTCAGATGCACACACCGCTGACCTTGTCTTTTCCTATGTTCCATTACTGGATTGAGACGTATTTGGGTCGAGGATTATTTTGGTTTAATTGGCGGTGACAGAGGCTGGCAGAGCAGAGGACACGCTGCTCTGTCATTGGTCTGACCGCTGCTGGAAGTGCGCTGCTGACTTTCAGCAGGCCTGTCATTTTTACTGGGACAGCGGCCATCATTTCTGCACAAAGACATGTCACTCCAAATAAAGGTCCCTGTTAGTGTAAGCAACAAACAAGGACTGAAATGTTTTATCTCCACATGCAGCTCTGAGCAGCTGTGGCATGGTGGATGTCACTTTTCTGACCTGCAACCTTTGACACGTGTCCACCATCTGACTCAGACTGGATCTGGGGCGAGCCCTGTTTGAAGTGGGTCACGGTTTGAGATATGCCAGGGTGAATTACTTTCTCCTGGCCGTCAGCAAAAACCCCAGAGTGATGCGCTGAGGTCTTTGAAGCCTCGTCAAAAAGGCACATCTCCTGTGGGGCGCAGCATCTGCTTTTTTGGAGCGCTTATTTCTGAAAGTAGGTCTAAATGGGCCCACAGAGACTGAGCTATTGGGGCTAACACATCTTTGATAGTGAAGAGAAGCAGAGGCTCCAAGTGACTTCCATTTAGAGAACAGTCAATATTTCATGGCTTTCATGGTTTAAAAGTCTTTACAGTTTCACAGAAATCAGTACAGGTTCTTGCACAGAAATGATTAGTTATGAAAACCTAAAGACCAGTTCTATCTTAAACAAAAATGCAGTAGGTGAAAACAAATGTTAAGTTAACAGTGGAGTAATTGTATAAGCTAATGAATTAGCAAATACAGCCTATAAATGCATTGTTTTTGTTATTTGCAGGATTTAAAAAAAATGACATTGGAGTTTTAATGATTTTTACATTAGCTCTTTCAAAGATTAATGAATACAACTTCAAATCAATTTATTAACTCCTGTTTCACAATAGATTTTTTTTATAATTAAATTCCTTTATTTACGTGTTCTTAAAAATATTGCATACAATAAAATGTTAGACAAATGTCTCGTTATCTGGGGCCAGTTTATTTTTAGGGGTCACTAGCCGTAGCCAAAACATCCTTGCTGCTGACATGTCTTTCTGTGAGGAGTCTGCATGTCCTACCATGTTTTATGCTTTCTCCGGGATCTCAGCTTCCTCCCACCGCCTAAAGACATGCATGTATAGGTGAATTGGTGACTCTAAAGTGATCCTAGTGGCTGAATGTGAGACACAATGTCAATGTCAGTGCTAAGCCTATGATAACTGACTCCTGCTGAATGAATGTAAAATTGATATATTTTTCAGAATACAACACATCAAGCCTGTTATTCTAAGTGAAAAATGTGTGGATATGAGGTAGAAATGAATGAATGAATGAATCTAATGTCTAATACCAATGTCTCATTAGAGCTAGTTGTTTTCATGTGCAGTGCTGTATAATACACACACATTTATTACTATGGGATGTAACCTGGAATGAATGTAAACTTGATACATTTTACTTCATAAACACATTAGCTGCTAATTCAATTGCTGTTGGCATTAGCAGCGGCTTACTTTGTCTCAGTCATGTGTCATGCTGAACTTTAAAAAAAAAAAAGGTAACTTTTGGCCATATTAAGTCATTGTAACAGTGACGTCAAACCTTATCAGTCTAATCAACAGATTGCCAGACTGAGTGGTATTGGTATTGCTATATGCAAAAGTGGATAAGGCATTGTGAGCCCTTACAGGATCAGAACATAAGCCAAGCCTTTAAACTCTGTTACAGAAGTGTTTATATGTGATGAAATCCAGCCAGTCTTTGCCAATTCTCACAGTCAATAATGAGGAAACAATGGTGGCCAACCTCAAAACCAAGGACTTACATCGTTATGTATTCATATATTGTTGCGTTTAAACACATAGAATCATAATCTGCATACATTTACCAGAACACACACATAAAATAAAAAAACATTGCTACTGTGACTACCATTTTTCCATTGGCCAAGACCTGCTTCCAGTAATGAAAGCAGTCTGGACTTGAATGGTGGATAGAATGAGTAATTCTTTTTTGTTTAATGATCACATTCATTCACTATTGGCTATTTAGAGACACTAATTATGACGTACAAAATTCAAATCTATCCATCACAAATGGATTACTAAAAAAATTGCACTTGAAGCCTTCATTGCAATTTGTTTCTGTGTGGCTTTTGATATTGGGATAACAATACAATAGTTGATATCTTGTGCAGCTGTACGCCTAAACAGCACCTGTCCAGTTGAATCCCACCATCATCATCTTCTCTTTATCCCAATCTCAATATTAAGGG
>CM072160.1:20541088-20829305 GCA_036850595.1 Rhyacichthys aspro
CACCTGCCACCTACATTGTGCATTGTTCACCTGGTTACACTTACTACTGCTTAATAAAGAACATTTGTGAGGCAAAGAGCAACCTCACACCTTCTGCAATACACAGCTGGCTTCACCCTGGGCGTTCCAGCATTGTGGCACCGCTTGCAATTTTTTCCTGACCCTTGAGGTGGCTGCTGAGCCTTCAGCAAACTCCAGGATCTCCTCAGGCAACTGCTCTCTGAAGGTCTTGTGGGTGAAGGGCTTTGTCTGGGATGTCCACAAAGTGGTAAAAAAAAATCAAAACAAAAAACTTGTGTCCAAACTTGTTCCATTTCATTGCGAGGGACACTGTAAAATCCGTGCATCGAACAAATCCACACCACCCATGGACCACCCTGTAGCCTACAATGCTTTCCGGAACTGGTGTGGACTTGATTGAACACTCCAGCCTCCTTCACATTTCTCCTCATTGTCTGTCCACTGTAGGCCTGATCCAAAGTAAAACAAACAAAACTGCAACATTTTTTGCCAGATTTTACCCACAATTCTCAGTCGAGCAAAGTCTGTACCAGTCTGCTCTAGTTGGGGACAGTCGGCATGGCTAGTTGGTACAAAAATCTGTTATTGTGGGACGTGTGAAGACGTGACCTAACCTCAGTTGCAGGCAATCAAACATGTTTGAATTTTAAGCCGAATCTAGACACATTGGGGTAGTTAGAACTAATGACCGACCCTACTGCAAACATATGCCAATGAAAAATAGAGGGTGGGACACAGAAAATAGCAACAGAAGATAACAGGAAGTAGCGGGAACAAACTGGACCAAAAAACTGGTATGTTTGCTCACCCTTTAAACTGTCACCCTCATGAGAGTTTGATGCATCAGTTGGCTTTAGTTGGTTTGACAAATCCTGTAGTCTGTGATCCCTCATTCAGGGCAGTTAAGTGTGTGATTCCTCCATCTTTCAGTGGCCAAAACAAAACTCTGAAACCAGTCTGTTATGTGTAGCCTTTTCAAAATCTGTAAAGACTCTGAAAATTGTGTTGCGTGTCCTTAAGACAGACTGAGTTGATTAGGGACAAGTTACAGCTGTGGGCTCAGGTGAGATGGTGGGAGAGTGGGAAAACTGTGGAGAAAGGGAAAATGTGGACTGGAAACAGGGAGGAGTATTATGTATCATCCATCCGACTGCAGTGTTTAGGTCCAGTTTTTTAAATGCGGACCACACTCGCCCACTGGATGTGTTTCAGATCCACTGCGCTGTGGAGTGTAGGTCAAAGCGGCTCAGAATAGCATGAATTTTGCGATAAGTCATTGATAAAGTAGTTTGCCAGACCAAAACAACAGTTTATTCAGATTCCACATCAAATTATTCCACATCACTTTGCGGGTTTTTCCTCTAAAATGGGTGAGTAAGCTGTGCAAGAAAAAGCCATGTTTTTGGAGATTTTATTGTATTTAATGCATAATCTTATCTGTTATTGTTTCTGTATCTGAAAGTTTGAGTAAATAGGCCAGTATTAATTCATGTTATGAACTACATATATTAAAACTAACCCTAACTTGATGATGGATTTGTACCACAATGAAGGGATAATACCACTCTGAAAACAACACAGAAATAAAAGAATTTAACAGCTCGGGGCAGTTCATCCACACCTACAGCTTTATGTGGTTTTAATTTTTCAATATTTGGAAAAAAACAAACTCCTGCGGTGCTGTCTGTCTCCTCCGAGTGCATTATCAGACTCAGATTTACGGGAGTTGTAGAGTGTCTAGCGAGATGCAAAAAACAGTGGGAAGAATATATTTATGATTGATTCTTTCCAAAAGACAGACATTTGAAATAGAAGCAATAATGGCCTGAAAAAAAGAAAGTAGCAAACTGATAGCTCAAGACCAAAGACATTTAATTTATTGTAATTAACTGTACTGCTATAATTCCAGATCCAGTATTTGGAATAAGATATGCTGGGAGAGACTTTTGATCAACAGTGGGAGGTAGAGCCTTCAGTTACCAAGCTCCTGTTGAATCAGCTCCAGCTCCTGTTAAAGAGGCAGACACAGTCTCTATAATTAAGGTTAGACTTAAGACTTTCCTTTTTGAAAGGGCTTAAGGTCAGGACATATAGATGAGATAAGCTGCTCTAGGCCTAGACGCTGGGGGAAGTATGACACAGGCTGTGTCCGAATCCATTCCCTAGTCCCTAGCCTACCCTAACCCACTATTTAGTGCTACACTATGTAGAATACTATATAGTGCCCTCAATTAGTGAACAGTTTCGGACTCTACACGCCTGTTTTCTTTCATGTGACTCTGGCGTACATATAAAAAAGTCTGTTGAAATCTGATAATGGACTTTTGTAATACCCTCTGGTAAGACCTTAGTGATATAAATATTAATAATAACATGCCTATGTGTTTTATTCAACAAGTCTTGTCCTATTTATGACCACTGCAACTCTTTTATGCCTCAAGAGGGAAGCCATCATATCTCCATTTTTTATGAGCTTAGGTAAGTCAATTTTACACCTTAATGGTTTATTAAAAAACTAAATACGTTTCCACAAAGTGCAAAACTTGTGCGTGTAACTCGTTTCATTCAAATCTGTTGGGTTCAGTTAAACGACATGTCACCGTCGCGCGTGGTCTTTGGCAGATTGTCTCTACACTCGTGTGAGCTCTCCAGCATTTCCCTCGTGTTTTTTATGTAGTACTACCTATGTCTGATCATTATTGAAGACTTTAACATCTTCCTGAGTCAATCACGTGGATGAACTCTTCCCGCTGATATCATCACTTTAGCAATATATTCATTGATGGACTATTTATTTATTTCAGTGACTGCCCTGGACACATCTATGTCACAGACTGTCTATCCTGGGAGTGGATCCCTCCTTCTGAACAGAGGATGTTGTTTCTTTCAGCCTGTTTGTATATTTGCTGTTTTTTGTACAGCCCTTGGAGGCCATTGTGGATGTTATACTGTGCTTTAGATAAAATTGAACTGAATTTTGAGCTTGTAGCCTTGGTGTAGCCAAAATGCTCATATAAATAGAGGAGCTGTTCTCTAATGTCCTCTACTCACTGACAGCACACGCTGGTCGTCAGCCAGTTGCCAGTTCTATTATTTACTCTAACTTAGCAGTTACCCTTTTGTTCATTGGAAATGTGTCGTGTCTGAACTTCTTTTGACCAAATGTGCACACAGCTAATGTCTAATACAGTAAGATGAAGTTTATTTTGATCTTTGACCTCTGCTTTGGTGAGGCAGGGTGGTCATTTTTAAATCACCAGACTCTTGGAAAACATACTTTGATCAGCTCAGAAATACAACTTGAAAATGTATTGATTTATTTTGAACACTTTATTGATAATGTTCCAGTTTTACAGCACATGTCTGAAGAATAGGACATATCCAGGTCTGGGTCTGGGCCGGAGTCACTGCAGAAAAACCAGGAGGAACCAAACGTCTTCAAACCTTCGTCCAGATGACTTCTTTGAAAGCTTCTCTTGAATATGTCCTGGATGAGAGAGAACCTCCACAGACACGAGGAGGGAAAGACAAGAGAACAGAGAGAGAACAGGTTAGTCACAGTCAAATCAGATGGAATCCTAGTTCTTAAGACTTAAACAGTAACATTAGCAGCAAACCTAGACTGGCTTTGAACTAATCCAATTCAATGAATAAAACATTAGAAAAAAAAAACAAAAAACACATCATTGTCTGAAATCTGCAGATCAATATATTGATAATTCCCATTTTTATGTTTAGGGTGAATTTTAATGTAAATGTTTTATTTTGGTAGCATCATTGAAGATGTAAGTTGGTTGGATTTTATTGATTTATTGATTTAATTTTAATTATGCCAATTTCAAAACTGTCACTAAATGATGGGGTAAGTAATCCTGGCTGATGGGAACTACTTCTTCTGCCTTTAACTGCCACATGGTGATAGCTCGTGGTATTGTGCATCACTGAGCCATAAAACCCACTGCTCTCCACTGATTTTATATTTATCTGCTCATCTTTTTGGTCCTCTAGTAAAAGATGAGAGTAATAATGGGGCACTGCCAAGACAAAGAGCTACAGCTAAGTTCTTATCAGCTTCCAAACTGTCAAACCCAGCCCAAGAGAAGGAGGAGTGGATACAAAAGCAAGACGTGAGGATGGAGCACATGAGAAACTGTGGAAGCAGACTCTGTATGTATGCTGCGTAACATTAATAGAGCTTGTGAGCTCTGTTCATGCCATGCAGCTCACAGAGAGTCTGATCCTACAGGTTTTCATGGTACGTCCTGATGTTTCCTCATGTCTTGCTTCATGTGTCCACTTTCCCTTCTTTTGGACTGGGTTTAACTGTTTGGAAGCTTACGGGAAACTTAGCTATAGCTTTTTGTCTTGTTGGCAGTTGTCCTTTACTAGAAGACCAAAAAGATGAGCAGACACTGTCTCCCAACATAAAATCAATGGACAGCAGTGGATTAATCTCCCTTGGTAAGTGTGGCTTTCAAACAGTGATGTGTGGTGTCTCTAAAATCTACTTGAGATTTTTTTAAATTTTTTGAAGTGGACGCCTGTCTTTTAGTGGGATGTTGTCCTCCCAGATCTTAATGAAGTCCGGATGTTGTGCGAACTCCTTCAACATCCTTTGTCCCTCGTGTCTGTAAAAAAAAAAACATTTTACAATCAGCTCAATCTTGGAACAGAAAGCTAACAAAAACTCAGTTACATGACAAACTTGATCACTTACCTCACTTCTGGAGCAGCATCCACAGCCATCTGGGACACAGCAACGACCACCCGTTCACTGAAGTATATCCCAGTGTCAAAGAGGTCGTCTGTTCCGATGCTGTCCACCACCTGGCCCAGATGTTCAGCAGTGCTGGCCCTCACCGCAATCGCACAGTGTCTGAAGAAGCACAGACTGAGGTCACAAACTGATCCAAAACCTACATCTACATGTCCTACAGTACAGTCTGAATGTGGGATATAAAAGGATGCAGCTTCTTACTTGTGTCCTGAGTTGAGCAGCGCGGTGACAACCCGCCCGTAGCTGCAGTTCTGGACCAGGGCGTCTAGGGCCACGCTGACTTTCTCCTTGATGAAATTCTCTCTGCCCTGGGCCAGTCGCAGCAGTAAAGCTCGTGCTGTCCTCTCCACCTCAGGGTCCATAATGAGCTGGAGGTGGAGGTAGAGCATGGCCATGGTGTCAATGGCAGCACATGCCACACACGAGCGCAAGTTCTTGACCTGAGATGAACAAACAGTCACTTTTACACTGAACACTCTTTAAATGTGCTCTGAAAGAAGCTCAGACAAAGAGCTTACCTCGTCTATCAGCACCAGACAGACCTCATGGAGTTTGGGCAGGACTGTCTCCTGGTGCTGGACTATGAGGGTCTGCAGAGTCTCCAGAGCAGACATTTTCTTCTGCCTGTTTGTCAGAAAAACACAGTCTTAATAAACAGCCACAAAGAGTTGACATCTGACATTCTGTTTATTCCATGTCTACAGTTAAAAGATCATTACCAGTCGTCTGATGCCAGCAAGTCAAAGGACTCTGCCAGACGCCTGGACGGGTTGCCATAAGGCTCAGAGTCAGCCTTGTTGTTGAACAGGGCGTATAGGGCCTCCTCCCTGTTCACTGATGGTTTGGCTGTTACAAATACACAACAAATCAGCTTTGTTAGTGTCATACAGTCATCAACATTAATAATATATGACAGTAAAACATTTATAGAGGAAGATATCAGGTTATCTGGGGCTTAAGTTTAAACTATATAAATATAACAGTTAAAAAATAGATTTGATGAAAACAAGTGAACAAACCTGGATGAAAGGTGGCCCTCAGACATAGCCCTGGACGAGGCCTTCTGTTCTTGGGTGGGGGGCCTTTTGGAGGAGTGGGTACAGGCTCCTCAAACACTTCAACAGGAGCCTGAACCACAGGGGCCCGATGGACAGGAGCCTGAGTTTTGGGAGGGCGGGGTACTTCTGTACAAACTTCAGGGGCCTGAGGTACAGGGGTGTGGCCCTCCGAGGGGTGACAGTTAGAACAGCCATTTTGGAGGCGTTGGCCTGACTCCAGCACAGCCTCCATCTGTTTTGAGGCTGTAAGCAGCCTGTATCCTGCCACCATCTTCACTGTGGACATCAACAGACAACAACTGTGTTACAAACTGTCTGACTTTGTACTGATTGTGTCTTTTGTAAATATCTGACACTGGACAGTGCTGTATCAAATATACTGGCCTTGAAAAACAGTCTCTCAGCTGGAACCGAGGTTGCAACTGTTACAAGAAATTTTTTGCCACTTTACTGAACAATGGAAACACTGTCTCATTACTTTTCACCACACAAATAGTCCTTACTCCTTGAGTTTACCCCCCCATGAATCCCCATGCTCTTCCAGGTTTTATTTTTGCGGCAGAAAAGATTGTTGCACTGCACTGAACAATAGAAGAGCAACTTTTCTTGTTCTATGTTTTTCTTGTCCTCTACTTCAGTAATTATTGACACAGCACCACCACAGGCAAGGAGGGTAGCTGCGTTATTCAGAAGGTTTGGTTTGTTTGACAGAGCACAGTGTGAAGGTGAACGGGACCATCTGAGAAGGCAACGTCCTAAGGTTGTAAAATGACGACCTGAGAGTAGACCAAATCATCCATGCTGATCCTAACTCTAAAAGGTTAACTTGTGTGATGCATTGGCATTTGGTTTTGACTTGACTTTGCAATCATGTCAACGATTTCATGAAAAAGAGTCAAGTAATGTTTGTATGGAACTGTGCCCATTAAAGACGAGATTTTGTCTCTAGTTTCGTTATGGTTGTACACACAATAGTTACAGCCTACTTAACAGTTACAGCATTACCTTTGTTTTCCTCTGAACCGGACCAGCTGTAGCTTACTAGGTCAAAAAAGGCAGATTTTGGGTGATTGATCTGGTTGCATGTGTAGAACATACATACTGCATATAGGAAGCGGTGGTACTGTACCCTGTCATTAACAAGTCTTTCTACCACCTTGATGGTGCTGGAGGCACTGTGACAATTGTGTTCTTTGATTTCTCTTAAATACAAAAATCGGATGATAATAAAAGTGATGTCGCAGAGGCACCTGTACAAACGACTCTTGCTTAAAAGAAAAGGCTGTTTTAATGGCTGCTCTGGGTGGAAGCATAATGTGAAATAGAAAATGTCAAACTTTCGGACAATACTGGATCACTGAATTAGGAGACTTCATGTTGACATTGTATGATGGACTGAGAGGTGTTTTAACTTTATAATGTATTCTTTTTATCATCTCTTCTGGACCAATTTTTGTGTCTGAAATAAGGAGAGGGGGAGGTTGAGGAGAGTGATCCCCCTGTAGTTGGAACATACCCTCAGGTCCCCTTCTTAAAAGAGGGACCACCACCCCGGTCTGCCAGTCTGGAGGTGTGTCTACAACATCCAGAGACTTGAAGTACTCAGGGCCGACACAAAGGTGCAGGGAGGCGACCCTCTCATTTACTGGGATAAACTTGCTATAAGCAAGCCCACTCTAGCCCTCCGGCTCTCACTGCCGGCAACTCCAGAGTGGTAGAGAGTCCAGCCTCTCTCAAGGAATTGGGTTCCAGAGCCCAGGCTGTGCGTGGAGGTGAGCCTGACTATCTCTAGTCGCTATCTTAAACCTCCTGCACAGGCTCAGGCTCATTCCCCCCAGCGAGGTGACATTCCATGTCCCAGTTGCTAGATTCTGCATCTGGGGATTGGGTCTCCGAGGCCCCTGCCTTCAGCTGCCACCCAATCCACCATAGACCGGCCCCTTATGGCCCCTCCTGCAGGTGGTGAGCCCACGGGAGATTGGCCCCATGTTGCTCCTTCGGGCCCGGTGGGGTAAGGCCCAGCCACCAGGCACTCGCATACAAGCCCCAACCCCAGGCCTGGCTCCAGGGTGGGGCTCCAGGGTGGGGCCCCGTCAGCGTCATACCCGGCGACGTCACAGGCCTCGGTCTATCTTTATCCATAAGGGGTTTTGAACTGCTTGTCTGGCCCATCACCTAGGACCTGTTTTCCTTGGGAGATCCTACCAGGGGCATGTAGCCCCCAACAACATAGCTCCTAGAATCATTCGGGCATTCCACCACGGTAAGGTGGAGGTTTAAGGAGGGGAGTGTAGCGTAGATCAAAATATTTAAACTAGTCTATACAGTTTCTATATAGACTACTTATTACAGATGCATTAGGCCTAGATTAATGTCAGCGAAGGTGGTGGATGTATGTGGTCATGGACAATTAAACTATACATGCATGTCTTTAGCTGGAGAACCTGGAGAGAACCCCAGAAACACAGGGAGGACATGCAGACTCCTCACAGAAAGACAAAGTGTTGGCCGGCCTGAGGATCGAACCCAAGACCTCTTGCTGTGAAGCAGGGGCGCTTCTGCTACCGTGCACCCCACAAGCTTTTTTTTCAGTTGTAAATTTGTAAGTGATAAAACAAGTCAGATATGACATCATATCTTCATTTATTACAGACAATAGGTTTTTTTTAAAGAGGCGCTGTCTTGTTATTATTAAAAATGGTTTATCAACCGTGTATGTTTATGTTAAACAAAACAGTTAACAAAAAAGCTATTTGCTTTTTTATGTGCAATTATTTTGCCACACACAACGTGTATTTATTTAATTATGTAAATCATTTAAAATCACAGTGCATCAATTTTGCTCTAAATGAATTGGCCAACCATATGAAACTGTAATCGCTGTGTTTAGTGTGACCTAATAAAAACTTTAGTGGCCTTAAAGTGAAAAGGAAAAAAGTTGTCCAACAGGAAACTCAAATATTGCTTTTACCAAATAGTTCAAAGTACTGACAATAACAACCATGCTTCCACAACAACTGGGCATCCAGTCACAGGCTTTTGTGTCTACTTATTCTAAATCTTCTAAAGTTTAGATTAAGAACAGCTAAATCCTAGAGAATTTAAAATCCCAAACACTTAAACACTGTGTATGACTTGTGATGTAATTACTATGTTTGAACATACTTTTGCCATCAGAACTGAGAATCATTGAGAAAGTGTGACCTGATACGAGACCTGAGATATTAGATAGCAACACAAAAGAAAAACCTTTGCCATAGTAGTGGGGGATACAGCACCTCAAATAAATCATTGAATTGATTACTTTTTAATTAACTATTTGTAATACCTGCAAGTGTTGGATAATTGTTCTACGCCTTTTCATGTAGACTTTAGATCAAATATAATATATAATAGTATATTTTCATTATTTAGTATATTTCACATTCTAAAAATGAGTAGTTGTTAGAATAAATCACGTTTGTAACCAGGCATTGTGCACATGAGTACGTGGGTAATTCTGTGAACAAGTACAGGTCGGGACTCAGATGTGTACACATGGGTTAAACACAAATATATCTCCAGCCTTAGAGATGTCAACAATCAGAGTTAGTTCACTAACAAAACCTGCAGAAAAAGAAATAAAGCAAAATCCCAGCTGGTGCCTATAATACATCACTCTCGTCTGTTGTGAAATGACAAATGATCAGTTTGTTAGACTTTACTTTGTTCTTTGTGTGTCTTTAGATTCATATTTGACTAGTGCATCAAATAAATATGACGCATGTATATTGAGTATTTTAAATATTCTACCATAAGATTTTACACAGACAATGGCTTTCATTATGTCAAAAGTTATTCAGTTTGTTAAGCAACAAGTTAACATTAAGTATGTATATGATATATATGTAATATATTTGTTTTCTGTCCACACAATAGCACTACAATAAAGTGTTCATAATATGTGGAGCGTTTTCAAGACTCTGCTTTAACTTTTCAGGCTAAAACTTGTAAAATACTGTCAAAACTAAATGAAAACACAGGAAACATTAAAATTTTAAATATGGTCATATTCCGTCTCCACAGAAACCGAAATTCCAGAACGAGATTTCTCAGAATGTTGAGGGACAGAAGTCAGTTACAGACAGAGATCAGACAAAGACGGTCACTCAAAAGTGTTTTCTGAAAACAAACGTTGTTATTCGAACTTTCTTCATGGAAAACCAGGAAAATAGAATGTTTTTCCATCCAAGCACCAGGAGGAGTAGGGACTTCAGTTATGAAGACCACCTGGTAAGAACTGTCTGACTTCTCACACACTTTCAGAGATGGAGTGGACTTCATCACAAATCTTTTGGTCTTTCATGAAAAATCATATCTGAAACATGATAAAAGCACAGTAACTGACTTTACAGAGGAATGTCTATGTAGATTTTACCTGTAAGTGTCTGTCTCATGTCCAATATTGGACCTGATAAGAAGTGTTTATGGATATACAAACACATTTTACTGTAAACAGAAAGACGTTTCACCTAAATACAAGCTGTTAAGATGAAAGGAGCAAATGTAAATTAGAATTTGTCTCTGAACACAACTTTCTCTGAAAGTCTTAGTTTTGTTAAACATAGTCCTGGTTTAGTTTTGGTTTAGTCCTGGTTTAGTTTTGGTTTAGTCCTGGTTTAGTTTTGGTTTAGTCCTGGTTTAACACTGGTAAAGACCTCAGTTTAGTTCAGTTTAGTCTGGGTTTAACTTCATGCCATGCTCTGTTTTTCTGATTGATTGTACGTCATTCCATCTGTATTTTGGTACTGCCAGTGATATAAGTCTGGAGTATGTTTAAGAAACACTGCTGTGAAGAAGAGTGCTGCTCAGTAAAGTCTTTATTGTACCACAGTGTCCTGGACTCTTCTCTCACTGATGTTTTTGTCCACAGTCCACAGAGCAAAGGATGGAGGAGATAGAGCGACAGCAGAGCGTGCGCATGACTGCGCTCAGCCGACAGGCTTTTGGTCTGTTAGCATCACAGAGTGCACGCTCGGAGGCTGTCCTGGAGAGGATGGGGCTGAGGAGCCAGGACCGGCCCCTGCTCTCACCTCCACCTTCAGCCTCTGATAGTAGGAGCTCCTCCAGTGATGGAGACTGGAGCAGGACTCCTGACAGTCTCAGGGCAGACAGTCAGACGCCTGAGGAGCTGAGGAGACTGGGTCGATGGACTCCTCCATATTCCCCCACTCCCACGGTCCCACCATGGCCCCTGCTCCGGAGGAATGTGTCCCGCATTCCCACAATAACAACAACAGGAGAAGGTCAGTATATCTGATACAGCACTGTCCAGTGTCAGATATTTACAAAAGACACAATCAGTACAAAGTCAGACAGTTTGTAACACAGTTGTTGTCTGTTGATGTCCACAGTGAAGATGGTGGCAGGATACAGGCTGCTTACAGCCTCAAAACAGATGGAGGCTGTGCTGGAGTCAGGCCAACGCCTCCAAAATGTCTGCCCTCACTGTCACCCCTCGGAGGGTCACACCCCTGTACCTCAGGCCCCTGAAGTTTGTACAGTAGTACCCCGGCCCCCCAAAACTCAGGCTCCTGTCCATCGGGCCCCTGTGGTTCAGGCTCCTGTTGAAGTGTTTGAGGCGCCTGTACCCACTCCTCCAAAAGGCCCCCCACCCAAGAACAGAAGGCCTCGTCCAGGGCTACGTCTGAGGGCCACCTTTCAACCAGGTTTGTTCACTTGTTTCCATCAAATCTATTTTTTTTACTGTTATATTTATATAGTTTAAACTTAAGCCCCAGATAACCTGATATCTTCCTCTATAAATGTTTTACTGTCATATATTATAAATGTTGATGACTGTATGACACTAAAAAAGCTGATTTGTTGTGTATTTGTAACAGCCAAACCATCAGTGAACAGGGAGGAGGCCCTATACGCCCTGTTCAACAACAAGGCTGACTCTGAGCCTTATGGCAACCCGTCCAGGCGTCTGGCAGAGTCCTTTGACTTGCTGGCATCAGACGACTGGTAATGATCTTTTAACTGTAGACATGGAATAAACAGAATGTCAGATGTCAACTCTTTGTGGCTGTGTATTAAGACTGTGTTTTTCTGACAAACAGGCAGAAGAAAATGTCTGCTCTGGACACTCTGCAGACCCTCATAGTCCAGCACCAGGAGACAGTCCTGTCCAAACTCCATGAGGTCTGTCTGGTGCTGATAGACGAGGTAAGCTCTTTCTCTGAGCTTCTTTCAGAGCACATTTAAAGAGTGTTCAGTGTAAAAGTGACTGTTTGTTCATCTCAGGTCAAGAACTTGCGCTCGTGTGTGGCATGTGCTGCCATTGACACCATGGCCATGCTCTACCTCCACCTCCAGCTCATTATGGACCCTGAGGTGGAGAGGACAGCACGAGCTTTACTGCTGCGACTGGCCCAGGGCAGGGAGAATTTCATCAAGGAGAAAGTCAGCGTGGCCCTAGACGCCCTGGTCCAGAACTGCAGCTACGGGCGGGTTGTCACCGCGCTGCTCAACTCAGGACACAAGTAAGAAGCTACATCCTTTTACATCCCACATTCAGACTGTACTGTAGGACATGTAGATGTAGGTTTTGGATCAGTTTGTGACCTCAGTCTGTGCTTCTTCAGACACTGTGCGATTGCGGTGAGGGCCAGCACTGCTGAACATCTGGGCCAGGTGGTGGACAGCATCGGAACAGACGACCTCTTTGACACTGGGATATACTTCACTGAACGGGTGGTCGTTGCTGTGTCCCAGATGGCTGTGGACGCTGCTCCAGAAGTGAGGTAAGTGATCAAGTTTGTCATGTAACTGAGTTTTTGTTAGCTTTCTGTTCCAAGATTGAGCTGATTGTAAAATGTTTGGGTTTTTTTTACAGACACGAGGGACAAAGGATGTTGAAGGAGTTCGCCCAACATGACGACTTCATTAAGATCTGGGAGGACAACATCCCACCAAAAGACAGGCGTCCACTTCAAAAAATTTTAAAAAATCTCAAGTAGATTTTAGAGACACCACACATCACTGTTTGAAAGCCACACTTACCAAGGGGGATTAATCCACTGCTGTCCATTGATTTTATGTTGGGAGACAGTGTCTGCTCATCTTTTTGGTCTTCTAGTAAAGGACAATTGCCAATAAGACACAAAGCTATAGCTAAGTTTCCCGTAAGCTTCCAAACAGTCAAACCCAGTCCAAAAGAAGGGAAAGTGGACACATGAAGCAAGACATGAGGAAACATCAGGACGTACCATGAAAACCTGTAGGATCAGACTCTCTGTGAGCTGCATGGCATGAACAGAGCTCACAAGCTCTATTAATGTTACGCAGCATACATACAGAGTCTGCTTCCACAGTTTCTCATGTGCTCCATCCTCACGTCTTGCTTTTGTATCCACTCCTCCTTCTCTTGGACTGAGTTTGACAGTTTGGAAGCTAATAAGAACTTAGCTGTAGCTCTTTGTCTTGGCAGTGCCCCATTATCACTCTCATCTTTTACTAGAGGACCAAAAAGATGAGCAGATAAATATAAAATCAGTGGAGAGCAGTGGGTTTTATGGCTCAGTGATGCACAATACCACGAGCTATCACCATGTGGCAGTTAAAGGCAGAAGAAGTAGTTCCCATCAGCCAGGATTACTTACCCCATCATTTAGTGACAGTTGTGACATTGGCAAAATAAAATAAAATCAATAAATCAATAAAAATCCTTAAATGATGCTACCAAAATAAAACATTTACATTAAATTTCACCCTAAACATAAAAATGGGAATTATCAATATATTGATCTGCAGATTTCAGACAATGATGTGCTGTCTTATGCTTTTCTAATGTTTTATTTATTGAATTGGATTAGTTCAAAGCCTAACCTGTTCTCTCTCTGTTCTCTTGTCTTTCCCTCCTAGTGTCTGTGGAGGTTCTCTCTCATCCAGGACATATTCAAGAGAAGCTTTCAAAGAAGGCATCTGGACGTGGGTTTGAAGACATTTGGTTCCTCCTGGTTTTTCTGCAGTGACTCCGGCCCCGACCCAGACCTGGATGTGTCCTATTCTTCAGACATGTGCTGTAAAACTGGAACATTATCAATAAAGTATTCAAAATAAATCAATACATTTTCAAGATGTATTTCTGAGCTGATCAAAGTATGTTGTAAGCATGTAAGAGTCTGGTGATTCAAAAATGAACCCCCTGCCTCACTAAAGCAGAGGTCAAAGATCATTCACTTAGATCACGTCATCTTACTGTAGTAGACATGAGCTGTGTGCACATTTTGTCAGAAGAAGTTCAGCAGACACCACACATTTCCATTGAACAAAAGGGTAACTGCTAAGTTAGAGTAAATAATAGAACTTCGGAGATGGCAACTGGCTGACGACATCTGTGTGCTGTCAGTGAGTTAGTAGAGATTACAGATGGGGACAACTACAATCCAATCATCACTGGGACATCTGACAGGGGGCTGGACATCTGTAACAGTATCCACTCCCCCAGAGAAGAGTGGGACAGACTTGGACAGACAACTTGTGAACACTGATAATTGTCTATTGTGTCAGAGGCTACACTGAGATCTTAAAGGACTAGGACAGAGACCAGTCCATTATCTGAAGCTACTAACAGATCATTAGTGACTCTGACTAAAGGGGTTTCTGTGGTGTGGTGTGATCTAAACCCTGACAGGAAATCTTCAAATAAATGATAGTCCTGCAGGTGACTGTACAACTGTTTAACTTCTACTCTTTAGAGGATTTTTGCAATAAAGAGATTGGAGATTGGTCTATAATTTTAGTTAATTAAAGTAACCTTTAATTACTGCAGATTTAAAAGACTGTGGGACATAACCAATGTAGTATTCAAGTGTTTCTTATTTTAAAAAAGGTTCCACTGATTAAAGGGGAGACCTCTTTAATGAGTTTGGAAGGGATCAGGTCTAAGATACAAGTGGATTAGTTAGAGGACAATGACTGAGGCTAACTCAGCTCCGTCTACAGGGATGAAGCACTGTAACAATATTAAATTGTTTGATTGAGGCCTCAAGTGACAAGGTTCTATCCTGTGGGGAGACGGGTTTTCTCTCTCTACTATTTGTAATGAAATAGAAATTTCTGTTTCAGTGAAGCTACACTATCAAGAATACTCTGAATTGGCTGTGCAACACATGGCTGTATCAAGAAAACACTTTACATCTTTTTTTTTCAAAGAGAAGAAAATGGCTCCTTCAAAACACCAATCAGTGCCTCCAACCTGAGTCAAATTTTAAGAGAAGCCAGAGCCCAATGCCAGCCTTCAGTTAAAGACATTTGGAAGGATTACATATATATAAAATCCTTGCAGATGTCTTTAGCTGAAGGCTAGCATTGTTCATGTCAACTTTCAGGTTTATATTAAAAATATATTTAACCAAATGTAGAACAATTAGATAAAAAGCAATTACCAGAGTACTGTGAATGAGGGAACAAAGCTATTGACGATGGCTGTGTATATGTATATACCTCTTATTTTATGTGGATACTCACCTAATAGAGTCCTATTCATCAAATGAAGACATGTCAGAAACTGGGGTCACATAATACCACTGACAACAGTCAACATTTATTTCACCTAAAGCAGGTTTAGTCTTCCACTTTGAGACAGAAAAAGAAAAAGGATTCACAGCGCTATAAAGGTTTATTAACAAAAATACTTGATGGACATGGCATTGAGCTGCATGACTAGAGCTGAATGAAAAGTTGATCACAAAGTTTTGATGCAGACAAAAGAGAAACAGAGGCTAGAGTCAGCCCTGGGCCAACTCTGAACAAGAAGGCAAAAAAGTCAGCAGTTTTCAAAAAAAGTCCAAACTTAAGATAAAATCTGGAGTAAATAAAATAAGTCTACATACAATCAGCACTGTGGAAATAAAGCACATCTTTTGAGAACAGTTAATTGACAGTTTCCTTTTTGCAGTTGAACCTCTGCACACTCAAACATGAAATGATTGGGGTCAGGCACACAACAGTAGGCTAATATGTATTTTATTAAAAAAAAAAAGTAAAAAAAAAGCCGATAAACACAAATGATTGAAAAACAACAAATGTTACCAGTTGTGCAACTAGACTCTTGCTTTGAGAGACGAAGGGGCGCTGCCACAGATGCAGGGCCCTATGCAACTAGCGTGGTCTGCGTATTGGAAGATCCAGCTTCTTCATCTGACATAAACTTCTTTTATATTTATTTTACATGTATATTTTTTAAACATAAACAATGTACTTCAAATATTGCCATCTTACAACAATTTTGTTCAGTTCTGCTTTGTGTGGATAAATTCTTCTAAAAACACGTTTTGATTTTTGTTTAGCAATCAAACACTTATTTTATATGAGAAAATGTGGAAAATAATGATAAAGCTCATTCTGAACACGAATGCTGAGGGTTTGTGCTTTGACCAGGAGATGGCGCCACTGCACTGTGCCGGGTATGTGTACGACCACAGCGGAACACGAACAAACCGGACATTTTACTGAGGCGGACCAACATGGCGGCGCTGTGGAGGTGGAAGTCTTATCTCAGTTTCCTCAGGTAGACTGTATTACCTTTACTTTGTCATGTTTACTCTTTATTTCACTTAAAACCCTTTGAATAGTTCAAACTCTTTCTGTAGATGTGGTAATAATATACGTCATGGGTATAGTTACACAAATATTAATCCCGAAAACAACAGGAAGTCCTCAGCACTAATTCGTTCATATCCAGATGTGTCAAAACAAACACGCACTTCATGGTCAAGTAAAAGAATTCCCACTTTTGAAAAACGAATTCGGCTACTTACTGAGACTAATTTGACAGGTTTATAATAAACCTGAAGTGTAAAATAATCTACAGAGGGTTAATAACACTGTTGACTAATAAACCTTTAGCTGACTGGATAACACATTACCCAGACATTGGGTGACTGCAACTTCTTGATTTTCTAACACAGCTTGTTTTAGATAAGGTCCGATCTTTTTAATGTTAATGGTGTCATATCTGCGTATTTATAAAAAAAATAAATAAATAAATAATGTAGTGGGGAGGCTACGTGGATACATGGTGTTTAGGTTAAACTGTTTTGTTTATTTTTTAATTATAACATACTGCCCCAACACATTGCAACACAAAGGCCCTCTTCAGGTACAAAAGATAACCTTGCAGGAGTAGGTTGCACATTCACTTTATTTTGACCTAAGCAGATGATATTTCTTATGTTTTACCAAATGTCTTTGAATTGAGTCATTTCTATAGTTCATTGTATTTATCATCTTTTAACGCAGACAATAATTGTCACAGTCTTTTAAAGTCAATTTTAAACTTGATTATAAGGCCAATGTTTTTGACTCTAAGACTTACATATCTTGACTTTTTCTACATACATGGCAACACTATAATATAACAATAATAATTTGATGCAAGATTTTACCATAAAGATGTGGTTCTGTTTCCAGGACTAACTCTCGCGTCCTGTTCACCTGCCAAAAGCCTGCTGCGCAGAACGTAAGAAAATGGACAAATGTCCTGTACACAAGCTTAGCCTCTTTCACTGTTGGTGCCACACTCTGTGCCATCCCCTTTAGACAGGTGAGTCATGGCCCCTTTTTGAAATATGTGTGAGCAGTTCTGACATGAATCTTACTTCTCTTGTGGATCTTGTTGCAGGTGGAAAACCTCTCTCATGACTCCTTAATTAGAAGAGCGGCCTCTCTAGTCACAGACAGCTCCAGCACTTTTCTCTCCCAGACCACGTTAGCACTTATTGATGCCCTCACAGATTATTCAAAGGTACGCTTTTCTGTTTTTTAAAGCACTATTCAGTTGATATGTTGCCCTGTAAATAGTACTCCTAGCTGTAATAAGTGCAAATTAGACTGACATTGAGATTTTCTCTAGCTTATAAAAGCAAAACTAGGAGCAAACTGCCTCCAGATTCCTTTAATTGAACAGCACCTTGTTTCACTGGGCTCCACAGTCCATTCGAGCTACAGAAATCTGGGTTTCTATCACTGATGCGTAAACTCGATACAACTGCTTCCACACTTGTTGGTCCTCTGGTCAAAAGCTTTCAACGAACTGTTATAAAACTCCAGAGGGACCTATCCTTCCAAGCTGTAACCCCCAGACCTTGGGACGCCCTGCCACTGTCTCTGCATTAATGCCTCTGTTCATTCTTTTAAAAACCAGTTAAAGAAAATTTTATTTAGACAAACTTCATGTTAGCTGGGCTTTCTTTTACTGTTTTATCTTGTATTTTAGTTTAATTATTACTTTTATAATTGTAGAAAGTGACAATAAAATGAAGCATGAAGAGTTTACATTCAAAACATTTATGTCCATGTGTGATAAGATATCTTTCTCTCATCAGGCTGTGCACACACTCATTGCTCTACAGAAACGATATTTAGACTCACTAGGAAAGCTGACTCCGGCAGAGGAGGACTCGGTCTGGCAGGTGATCATCACCCAGCGAGCACAGGTCAGTCTTTAAGATCATATACAGGTTCTCTCCAGGTACTCACACCTCCTCCCACTGTCCAAAGATATGCATGTACAGGTGAACTAGTGAATCTAAATGTCCCATAGATAATTCATATGAGAGTGAATGGTTGATTCAGATTTAAAACTTGATGTATCCCAACATGGCATTTATTTTGCAGTCAGCAACACAACACAGCAGCTCTCAATAACAATCATTATGTCAGAGCAGCCTATTCTGTCATTATTATCATTATTATTGTTATTATTATCATATACGACTACATAAGTCATAAAGTGCAGAACAAGTAAAGTGCAATAATAACAAAAAAGTAAAATATTTAAGAGCTAGATAATAAATATATAAAACTAATCTCAACAATCCACCTCTGCGTTTCACAGCATTCAAAAGCCTGATGGCAGAAGAAATAAAAGAATGTGTATATTGTTAAGGCTCTCCTTTACTGACAACCCATAAAACCAGCAAATAAAAAATAAAGAAAGAAACGATAAAAGTTACATAAAATACACTTTGATACAATGAAACTTGTGCAGCAAATAGATTTGTTGTTGCTTTCTTTGTTGCTTATTTTTTCAACTTGCATGAATGATGAAGAAATAGTAGGAATGGTGGACTGTCTGTCTTTGTCGCTATTAGCCTTGAAGTACCCATATTTCAAACAACCAGAAGAATCATGACACAACACTCTCCATTATCTGGGCTTGGGAATTGCACATGACCCTTTGTGACTGGAGTTGGCTTCTTGGTTAATAAAACCTTTAGTTAACCATATTACCAAGTTTGAGCCCTGTATTTCGATAATTAATCACAAAAGAAATACATTCAGATAACCATATGTATGTTGTATTAGCCCACCTATAATCGTGACTCAATTTTCTGTTTTGTGTTGATGTTGTTTAAATATCTTCTGCATCTGCATTTCTTTTTATTATTTCACTCTTTGTCTATTTTTACCTATGTGGATGTTTTGTGTTCCCTTTTAGTGCCCTTTTGGGGATCCTTAGCATAGTACCATTCCCTTTTCATTTTAACGGTAGAAGATGAGTAAATGAATATTTTTCTTTACCTCTTCTAGATCCATGACAGGCGGGAAGAATGCAGCCGTTTGGACCTGACCTGGTCCAGTGCAGTGAAGCTGTGTGAAATGGCTGCCGAGGCAGCCTATACCTCAGGTTTGTGGCTCATTTACTCTGTGACCCAAAGGTCAGAATGTTCAGGCAGGTTTTCTCAGAGGCTCTGTTGTGAAAAAATCATTTGTACAAAGCCTTTTCCATTCCATTTGAGTGAGTGTCAGTGTTTCCCCATTTGAAGGTGCTTAGATCATTTCATGTCACTCTGCGGAGGTTTGTGTGAAACAATAAGGAAATGATAGACAGGAGGACCTCCTAATGACTGTCTGTGATGTTAAAGGTGGGACTAAAGCACTGGGTTCCTCTCAGAGACTTTAACTTTAACACACTTTAAATAAAACAAAAATAAAATATTGTTTTGGGGCCTTTGGTTGGATAATACAATGACCTATGACCATTACAATATTTTAATTTCACCTTTCACCAAAAAATTTTATTGTATTGGGGCGACATGGTGAGTCACTTGGTAGAGTGCATACCACATACTTGGGAGATGTTCTAAAGAACAAGGAGAGGTAAGCTGCAAGATGTTTTACTTTTATTATTTTGTTTTATTATTAGTCTGATATTCTAACCAAAATGACAAAAAATCTCAAACAAAAATCTCCTTTGAAAGATAATGCCAAGGGACAGTGTTACAGACTTACATTTAAATGACAACCAATCCTGATGCATTATTACTATTAATTATAAAAACTTTAATTATTTTATTTTGTTAGTGCCTGAAACACAGTATTTTTGCTTGTGTGCTTGTTTTGCAGGAGCGGAGCAGGCGTGCGTTGTAGTGAAAACCAACATAGACCTGTCCCAGTCTCAGGTGAAAGAGGCCCGGAAACTAGCCGTGGATGCCGATAAACAGTTAGCCGTGACTAAAGTCATGGAGGTAGAGCGGATGTCCCACTACGCTGCATCTTTAGAGAATAATGAGGAGGAAGAGGTGCCTGAGGCTTACCTTAGAGAGGACTAGAACGTAACCGAGACTCAGCAATCATGAGTCCCAGGGAGAATTTATAACAACGGCAGTGTTCTTTTCAATCATTGTATCAATATAGCTTTAATTAGCTTTATCTTTAATTTACCATGTCAGACTGTGGTAATAGTTATTGCTGTATGAGAAATGCTATCACAATGTATTGTTGCCTATGTTCATTTAAAACAATTTTTGTAATGTTATTTTCAGTTTGTGTCACAAGCACTAGCCTTTTAATTGTTAATGTTATTCTATGACAATTGTATTAAATACATTGAATTGAACATTTTCTCCTTGTTTTATAATACAAGTGTAGTACCCATTGTTTTCTAAAGTGCATCTCGGTGTAACTACAATGTAGTCTACATGAATATGAAATATAAGGTGGTTTATAAGTTTGATATTACATGTTAGAGATGTCCCAAGTATAACATTAGAGTGACAGTAAGTACCCATTGATACCAGGTACTGATAAGAAGACAGTAACAGTTTTGAATAGACTGTAATATAGACTGTAATTCCTGTGCATATTCACCACTCCTTCCTTTTTTAAAATGTGAAATGTATTTAATTTTAAACACACAATACAAAACAATAAAAACACACAAAAAGTATAAAGTAAAGCATTTTCATTTAAGGCTTTTTCCACTGTTTTAAAATGAGCCAGGTCCAAGTCACTATTCTCTCGTTTAGTTAACATCTAAATGCGTGTTGATTTAATGGAGACACACCTTTTTATCCTTTATGAGACATAACCTGGGCAAAATCATGTGTCTTTCAACATGATGAAATCTAGGGGAAGTGTAGTAATTCCTCACCACTTCAGATTTCTTCATCGTTTCATTTTGATGTGTTGTCTTCTATTCTTTTTTCACTCATCAGTCCCACTTTCACTGCTAATTGTCCGTGCAGTAACACTCTCCTGCAGATCTGAGGCTCTTTTTTTTACTCTCACTGTCATCAGGTCATTTACACACACAGCTCTGTCCACACCAGCTCTGAACCTTAAACAAGAGCAGTCCGACTGTTGTTACCGGCACATTTTACTTGATCCTGAAGTCAAATATTATTTACCTATCACATGCTTGCTATACTTAGATTATTGTTTTTCATTTTCAATCATTTTAACTCATCAATCATGGTTGTATTATCACTTTAATTCCAGTAGAGGGCAACCTAAAACCATAATAAATTATCATTTATTTTGCTGTCTGTTGGATCCCTGAACAAAACGAGACTCCATTTGAAAATAAAGATGCAGAGACAGTGACTGTTGCCATTTCTATGGTTATTTATTGGCATGGGAACTTGATTGATAAGTTCAAGCATTGTGTTCATACTTTACACACACATCTAAAGAACAATGAATATTTCCGCTGTCTGAACTCAAAGCAGTTTTTTTTCTTTGAAATGCAGTAAATGTATGTTTTTCAAGAATGTGTATTTTCATTTATTTGAAAATTTGACTTGTATTTTCTGTGGCATGTCTGTAATTTACTGCAATTTACATCATATTCAGGAAAGCTAGATTTCAGATCACAGTGTACAATAAAACCTGATGAAGTCACAGATCCCACTTCATTTTTCCATCCACACAAGACTGTTTGAATTCCGCATCCTCTTTCCACTCTTCCATCACTGTGACACTGTGACACTCTTGAACTGTAGAAGCAACAAGAAACTATAACATGGGCCCCATCTGATCCAGACTGGGCCCTGAAGTGTCCCTGCCCTGTCACTCAACTTTCTTTTGTGTGAGGATTATTGGTCCATGTCCAAACAGTAAAGAGCAGCTATAATGGGCAAACATTTGTATTTACAGAGAATTTAATTATCAATTAAAATGTGAACCCCAAATGGACCGCAGACATCGAAAGCCCAAACAAGAAGAGAACCCCAAAAATGTCTCAGAACGTTTAGTTTTATTTTCAGAAAAATACGAACCAAAATAAAAAAATTTCAGCCACAAAATGAGCAGCGTGCAAACATATACCACTGAGTAGATACAGTTGGGCTAACAGCACCATCTAGAGTGTTTCTAGAAAAATGCCTTGTTTTTTTGTGTTTGGTCTGCAGTTTTAGGGTGGGTTGAGACTTGCAGTCTGCTTTATTTAGTTTGGAGCAAAACAGAAATGTTTTAGTTTAGTGTAGTTTAGTGTTCATAGCTGGAATTTTTACACTACAAAAGAATACAAAACAAGGCCTTTCTCAAGAAACACTCTAGATAGTGCTGTTGGCCCAAAAAGCCAATAACATATTTTCTTCATTGTTTCACGATTGCATGAGACTTTTGTTTTATTGATGGACGGAATTGTTCTGGTTTATAATTTGAGCCTCTTCCTGTTGGCTTGTCTGCAGTCCACCTGGGATTTACTCTTTAATCTAGCAAGACCTCTGTTATGAAGGGGTCTCGGCGAGCATATTTGGTGGCACTGAGGTTTGTTTGGCAGCATTCACACTTATCCAAGTGAACTGCACTAACTCTTCTGTCTGTTTGAACTGCACTAAACACAGCTAGTGTCAGAACACCCTGAAATGCCAGTTGTGCTCTGTCGACCGGGGCTTACTGCAGCGAAGTAAATGGATCGTTATGTGTTTTTGGTGCAAACTAAACGATTATTTAAAGAAAATGAATGAATTCTAATGAATGAAAAATGAATTGTACTGATGGATGTTGATTACATACTAGGCCCCTCTCTAAAAAATGTGGCCCCTTGATAGCTTCTTACTTTAATAATCCTCTGCCATTGGCTTTATTGTAGAAACATTACTGTTTATCAGTGTGAATAGCCTTGGTAACAGGTCACTATTATCTGCTCTCTAAAGGTCAACGCGCTCTACAGAGGGTCACTTCAGACACAGCTCATTACTGGACAGCCCCCATGTGTCGCGTCAGCATTGAGTTGACCTCCCCTGCTCGAGATGGTCCAGTCCAGTCCAGTGGAACAGAGCAGTGGTGGGGGGCAGGGTTCAGAGGTGTGACTGAGTGAGGAATGCTGTGTTTTAACAAAGGCTGTTTTCACAGACTGTAAAACCAAATGTCCCAGACGCTGTGTGTGGATGTGCACCCACTGGTCACAGGGGAGGAGGTGGTGCCAGGGCCACTGCTCATGTCGCCAGAAAAGTGTCATAATAACCGAAAAGTGTTTCAGCTGCACAAACTCTCACTGAGGAAACCATAATTAAAGGTCACGGATCATAAATGTTAACAAACTATTTAGTGCTGTAGAGGGGGTTGGGGTTTTTCTGCAGCGAAACAAGACAAACTGACTGATGGGTCTCAAACATGCATCTAACAGCATGTAGAGGATGGATCATGTTGTTCAATACAGCATCCATCCTGCCACACAGCTCCATCTCCTCACACTGACAAACTTAAAGGTAAAACTATTGTTGGCAGAAGTATGGTTGATATATGTTGTGTGCAGCAGATAGATTGTCCACTCTTTTATGTTGGTCATTTATGTGGATGTTTTGTGTTCCCTTTTAGTGCCCTTTTGGGGATCCTTATCATAGTACCATTCCCTTTTCATTTTAACAGTAGAAGATGAGAAAATGAATATTTTTCTTTACCTCTTCTAGATCCATGACAGGCGGGAAGAATGCAGCTGTTTGGACCTGACCTGGTCCAGTGCTGTGAGTTTGTGCTCCATAAGAGCACAAACTCACAGAAATCCATCTAGTCCTGCTGAAAGTGATGTGATTTCTCTTCGCTGCCTGTTTGGACCAGTGGTGTTGCAGTGTTGGCAGTTATGGATGTGTTTTAGGTTTGATAATGAAGTGACCATTTCACTAATGTTAACATCATGGCATTGTTCTGATTAGATCAAATTACCTTATGATAGGTGGATAATGACAGGCAGGTCATCCAATTAATTTTAGGTTTTCTTTTGAAGAACCTGCTGTTTCAAAACACTGTTTGTGAAAGTTCTGTTACAAAGACCGAGGTGGACAGGAATTTTAACCAGGCTTTCTCAACTTCTTATATTCTCACTAAGGAAAATTGCAATAGGGTTAGCATACCATGCAATTGCAGAGGGCCCAGAGTTAGAAGATGGCTGATGACACGCAAGCCTCGTTTCCGCTGGTGGTATGGTACAGGTATTGTCAGTACGAGAAGGTTTGGATTGGGTAAATATATATTGGATACATGGATACATTTATTTATTTATTTTTCATTTCAATAGGCTGGTGTCTTTGATTGCTATACTTTCATATTTTATATATTGCATCCTTAGCTATTTGTCCAGTGAGATATGCTCACACAATTTATAGCAAAAATATCATCAGTACACAATACTTTAATCCTCTCTTTTCTTAAGAAATTTGTTACCCTTGCTACTCTGGCATGAAAACATTTATTTTCACAATTCTTATTTTAGAGAAGAGTGTTTTATCTTGAGTAAAGATTTTGGCTAACAACCTAATGAACTCATTAAAATGTTTTGTGTGTTAAAGTGTTAAACTGCCCTTTATGGTCTCACAGAGCCAGGTTGTTGCAGTTAGTTCATGGCCCTGGAGGAGAGATTGATCTGTGAAAAGGGCAGCACTTTCACCTAGGGATTTATGGCTCTCTGAAGATATAAATAAAGCAGTAGAGGGTATAAAGGTGGGAGTGTAGCGAGGTGACACGTCGTGGTTCATGCTCTAATCACAGTGAAGCAGAGCTGTAGCGCTGGAGCAGAGAAACAGAACCCATTCTGCTGAAGATGCAGGTGGTGGCTCCCTGTGGACTTCAGGTGATGGTCCTGATGAGGACTGGAAGCTGGGGTCAGACACCGTGATGAAAAAAATTATACTGTACAATACAATGATGTTTTGAAATGTTGACATACTGTAACTTCTCCAAACTTTGTGAATAAAAAAATAGTTTTTAGGAGATTATTTTTAAGGGTTTAAGGGTTCAAGAGTTTCTCAAAATCATATGTTTACTTATAATAAAATCTGAAACATGGTTACTTAGACATAGTTAATAGGAATCCTTTCAGGGGCCTAAGATGGTGGCACTTGGGAAGCTTTTATTAAATTTTGAATGTGAGGTTTCATCTTCATTAGAGTTTTACAAAAGTTATCTTTAACTATTATTTTCCTCAGTTTATGGGAACTCATTTTAGTTGGACTTGAACAGGTTTTGATGGATTTGAACAGGTTTTGATGGATTTGAACTGGTTTTAGATGGACTTGAACAGGTTTTATATGATTTGAACTGGTTTTAGATGGACTTGAACAGGTTTTGATGGATTTGAACAGGTTTTGATGGATTTGAACTGGTTTTAGATGGATTTGAACTGGTTTCATTTGGATTTGAACTGGTTTGATATGTATTTGAACTGGTTTTAGTTGGATTTGAACAGGTTTTATTTAGATTAATGCAGATTATATATATCTCTGTAGCAAAAACTGGTTTAAGATTTTAATAAACAAATTAATCTGATTCAAATCCAACTCAAACTTGCTCAAATACAATTAAAAACTAGTGTAAAAAATATCACCTACTAAATACATTGGAGGGCCACACGAAACATTGCAAAGGGCCAAATTTGGGCCCCTGGGCCTTGAGTTTGACACGTTTGGCCTACAATGTTGGAAATTAACATTTCTCTGAACATTTTGACTTGACACAATTTTCACCAGTTTACCTTTTATTAAGTTACTTGTATATTCAAATTTTCATTGTAACAAGTAATCACTTAAATTTTTTTACTTATCAGTTCAATTTCTCTAAAGTTTAACATTGGATCTTTGACCCAATGGCCCAAAATTTTGAAAAACTCACATTTTGTCTTGTTATGCTATGTTTCTTATAATATTTTCAACTGAAAGATTTTGACCAATTTATTTGTCATTATTATTATTAGCTGAATAAAAATCCAGGGTTTCTGAGTTGACATTTAAAGAACTTTTAGCATTTTTCTTGAATAACAGATGTTTTTTTTAGCACAATCCTTCTGCATCACTAAACACTGAACCATGTACCTCACCTCCATGGAACCACCCTGATACAAGTTTTTTTCTGCTTATCTCCAGTGAATGAAGATGTCGTTGCCTCAAACTGCTGAAGGAGCGACTTTACCCATTCAGGCTCCAGCGTGTGATAATAACACAGCACCATGCATGACGCCAGATTCCTCCAAAACTGTAATTATCTCAAAGAAAAGATAATTACCACATTGTCTTATTGAATACAGCTCTTGTGATTCTCGAGTTGTAGGTACTGGGAGTTCACTTCTCTTCACAGAAAATCATTTTGGTACGTGACAGATTTGTCCTTGAAGAGCCGCTCCCAGTAGGTTTATATTAACTTTCACATTCACTTCCTTGTTCTCTCCACACTTTTAAGAATTCTGTTGTTGTTCTAGTTACATATTGGCGACAAAAAGTGTGACTCAGCACTCCACTCAAGTCCAACTGTGCAGGACTCTTTTTGCTGCTGAGTCCACAAGAGTTTCTAAGTAACTTGAAGAAATGTCAACCAGGAAACAGCAGGTCCACAGTACAATGCCTTATATGCTCTATTATATACTATTCGTTGCATTGTTTTGGATGTAAATCTGTCATATATGAACTTATATACATAGGAAATAGTTGTAATCAAGGCAGGCCAAACATATTGTTAGTAGATTAGTAATTCTATATGGGAACCGGAGCTATAAGGACAGGCGTTCACTGTATAATATAAAAGATTTTCTCAAAATATGTATGACTTTACCCAGACCTTTCACTTACTAATTTGAAAGTTTTTATTTATTTATTTATTTTTTATGATTAATGTTAATTTTACCTTGTTGGTCGAAATTATGAGTTAACTTAAAAATCGGACTAATTTGACAAATTTTAGGATTTTGAGTTTTTTAAAACAATGTCTTGAAAATACTTTTTCTCCACATTTCAGAGTAGAAATTTGAAACCACAACTTGTTTTTGAAATGTCAAAGGTTTGGCTTTTTTATGTTTTACTTGAAAGGTCCCTCAAAATTTTGTATTTGTTGTTTGTTTAATTTATAATAGGTGTGAAAAAATAAAATAAAATGTGTTTGTGTGCTTATTTTGAGAAACTAGGGCAATGTTTTAAAAATATTAAAAGAAACTCAAAGCTCTAACCAAACTCCAACTTTTGACTTTCCTTAAAATAAACTGACAATTTAAAGTTTACTCAACTTTTTAATTTTGCTTTAGGTATCATAATGGTATATAATATATTCCATATTCTAGCCATAGTCTGTGGAAATGGTTGTAATAGAGATAGCATGTAATTGGATATCGTAACCGGAGCTATAAATAGGACGGACCTGCAGCTGAGGGGGATTCAATGTAAATGAAGCCCCTGTGTGTCTGATCCGTCCTAACACCCCTGGGACAAACAGAGGCATCGTTACAAAGTGTTTTGAATAGACAGCTAACAGGATGTACTAACAGTGGCACAATAGAGATAAGCAACTTTTCACTTTGCTACTTCCACATTTGAAAGGGTGACAGACAAGGATGGAACCAACCAGTTACAATACCTTGAGAGGTGTTGCTTAGTTTGTGCACAAGACATAACAGGGCCTCGGCATAAAGCCCTATCCTATTAGGGGACCCACAGGAGCATCCCACAGGAGCATAGGGCTAAAATGAATCATGCCAGACAGTGTGTTATTGATGCATCTTGAGGGAATTTGTTTGGATTATAGACCTACTTGGTACAATAATAGATATGCTAATAAAAATATATAACCCATTGTCATGCCTAGGTCCTGGCCTTTTCAATTGGTGGGTCAAGAATAAAAAATGTGCTGTAGGCTTACTGTAAATGGAATGTGGAGTGTGTAGTAAAAAAAAAAAAAAGGCTAATATGTCTTTTGTTATGAGTTTGCTAATGCCACTGACAATGTGATGGCAATTAGTGAAAGGTGACATACTTTATTGAATTATAAAAACTATTTAACAAAGTGAAATGCAAATAATTCAACAAAGTAACTGAATTAAAATCATTATTTGTCAGCATTTGGAGCCTGAAAAATAAAGTAAATTATTTTTACTATTAAAATAAGTAAATTATTTGAAAAGTTTCTTTAAAAAATGTGTTTTAAATAGTAGGCCTAACTCAAAGCTTCTGAGTTTCAGTCAGTGTCTCAAATGTTTTTACTAAAATAATTATTTTGCTACTTAGAAGTAATAATGTTTGTTTTGTTTCTTAAATGTTTAACCTGTTTTAAAATGTACTTCCCTACTTATATATTGCTTTCATTGATTTTGTCATTCACATTAAGGCCTACAGATTTAAGTGATTAAAATTTATACTTGTCCACTAAGACTAATTAGCCAATTAGGGGTAAACTCGAGCAATTTTGTCTTCTGGACACTTGGGAGGCATAGGCTAGCTCTTATGGTAATAATTTAAGAGTGACCTACTATTAGGCTAATTAAACATGTTGGCTAGTTCAAGTGTGGACCAATGTTCGTCCCATTCTTACTTACTAATTAGGTACACCTATAAAAGTTGTATCAAAAAGTAGACTGGGAGAAGGCAGCAAGGTTACTTTTCCCCCAAATTGCCCCTCTAACATTTCGTCTCGCGTGTGTTGTGTAGGACTGTAGTGTACGTAGGCGCCGTGTGTTTGTGACCGGTCGTGTCCTGCTGAAGTGGTACAGCCCACGCACGCGGGGCAGTCGCCATGGAGAGCAGTCCCCTCAGAGCGCGAGCGCGAGCAGAGGCTAGAGCACGAGCAGCAGGAGCAGAGAGAGCAGTCCGGGAGCACACAGACACAGCAGACATGGACAAGAGACGGTCACCTCTCACTGGGAATATGCATTTTAACGGACTGCGACTTTTTGCATCACTTTTCATCTTATTCACATGTGAGTTCCTGTTTGTTTTCACCTTTATTTCTTGTTGAGTTGAATGGAGGAACCGTTACTTATGGACGAGACCAAGCCTATGTTGAAGTTTCTTTCAAATCTAGCTTGTTTTTAGCTAACGGTTCTGGTTGGTGGATTGTCTATGAAACTTTGTACCGTAGAAGTTTCCTGTTTTAGCTCAACCTTCAACTGTTAGCTAACCCCGCAAAGGTTACTGACAGACTCGGAAAATGTTAACTTAAATCTATGAACAGAGGCTAAGCAAACGCAAGCTAAACACAATTCTCGCTAGTTTCATCTCAAATTACTGAAGCAACGTGGAACTTTGCGCAGCAGTGATTCCCTGAATGGGAACGTTTGGGTTAGTTGGTTGTGCTCCCATTGTCAGGCTCGGATTACTTTGAGCAGGGTCTGTCACACATGACTTAGCGGTCGCTAACGTTACTCATGCAGTAACACAGGGAGCTCTGGGACTGAATTCAGTTTTAGTGGTGATTTTTGATGTGCAAAAATAGAATGGCGAGTTAAACGAGAAGTAAGAAATAACGCTGAACGGTTTTATATTTAACAGACATCTCTTTTATACTGTGAAGTAAGGAGGTGTAGGTGTCCCAGTCCATCTACTTTGCAACAAGCAGAATCCATTTCTGTTATCCCATCTTTTTTTTATCTAATCAGAAGGAAGAATTCTTTAAGAAGACCGTGTGCTGTGTTCACAGCGTTCAGAAATGTTTAAGTAGGTGAAAACTCGCAGCAGGTGAGCTGTTTTGGGCTCTACTGTGGGATTTTGTTAGCTCAGTAGGTTGGGTTTGTTGTTAGTGGCAGATTTTTTAAAATGTTTTTGATGTAAATTAATTACTACTTTTCATTACTGCTTAGGTTAATGTCAAAATGCATGCATCCCTAAAAAAATGATAATTAATTGTAAATGTGTGCAGCAGTGACTATGACAGCAGACTATGAAGTAGATCATAATTGTGATAAATCATGTTATTTAGCCAAATAGGAAGGAGCTGCTCTCAAATAATCAGAAAGTTAGTCAGGAGCAGCTGTGGCATGCAGAAATAGAAAGGTGACTTAAGAGAAGCTCCTTTGTAAAGTTGTCCAAGTGGTTGAATATAGGATAAATGAGGTGGAAGAACAGAGGAGAGGCAGCCTCCCTCCTCCGCTCTGGGGCGTGAGGGGTGGCAGGGGAAATGAAGACATATTTCAGTGGAGGCACTGCAGTCGCTCAGTCTGTGGAAGTATTGACCTGCAGTTGGGCGCCGTGCCAGCCCGAGCAAGCACCTTCCCGTCTCCCTGTCCCCGGTGGTGCATCTGGAGAGCTGCACCGCGTCCCTGCTGTGAGCCAAGATTACATTTCATGACAGTGCTGTTATGACAAAGCAGCAGACAAACACTACTGGAGGCTCAAGTAAATGCTGCAGAGGAGAGCAACATTTGTTTCGAGCTTAGGAGCAGTGTAAAAGCTTTCAGTGTAAGCAGTGTAGGGATTAGAGATTGAGATATGCATTATTACTGCTGTGCAAGACAAGCTGATAGAAGGCAATGTAAATAATGTGTACTGAGTACCATAGTCAGTGTTTCTCTGGAAAATTTAGTTTAGCTAGCTGTTGGGGGCACAGATTTTCTACCCACAGCTTGATCTCATTTATACACTTATAAAGTTATTATCCCAGTGTGGTTCCAAGGTTCAAAAAGTTTAGATTTTTTTCTGTATTGTCAAAGTTTTGGGAAAGGTATGGGAAAAATTATTGCTTAAAATATTCACATTATTTTGTCAGTGTTGTTCCAGTGTTGATATGATTAATCCAGTATCAAGATTCAATTCAAAATTCAGGTATTAGGTCTCTTAAAAAAATGAAAAAGCAAATGAACTGATAGAGACTTTATCTTTCATAGACTGATTGACAGTAAAGTCTTATGGCAGTCGAGAAGAAGAAGTTCTTGTGGTGTTCTGTCCTGCAGCTCACTGATGTCAGACATCCACTGGCTGCTCTCAAAAGCCAGATGCAGGGGATGGTCCATGTTGTTCAGTATAGCATCAGTTCTGTTGTGTGTCTCTTGCTCCCCTGCTTCAACCAAAGTCTTCAAACTAATACCTATTGTTTAACTTCAAGGCACCTTGAAAAACCAAAATATATTTTTCTGAGGAGATGTTTTGTCAAGTGACTTGCTTTGATTGAACTAGTTTTTGTGCCTTTTGACACTTTAACAGCAGTGGGTTAAGTGCACTAATCTCAGTATCAGAGGAGCCACAATGAATACTAGATGCTCTCATATTGTTGAGCACTGGTATCTGGGCAACCCTACTATTTGTATTAGGTATGTAATTACCAGCAGTGTTCTCCATTAAGATGATGGCAGACCAACATGGTTTAATTGACTCCTTCATAGTCTCACATGCACCAAAGAACTGTTCCTTTCAATAAATCACGGCATTGCCTTTTCTGCAGTTTCCCCCATTAACAAAATACAGACCTGTGGCAGTCTCTAATATTAAAATTAGTTCAGGTGCAGCAATTTATGTATGCAATAATATGTTTTGAAAGTGTTTTTGTCCACTGAGATTAGCAACTCATTTTTGTCTCCTACCTTTTGACCGATGAGATGTTGCACCATGTCTTTGTCAAATTTGTCAGCCCTGCTCTGTTTGTCTTGCTGCAAACGTTTGCTCTCATCAACATACTTTGAGTGTCCTCTCTTCATACCGTTCTTTTTCTGTCTGTAACCTCAAACCACAGCTTCATAAATCAACACGGAGAAGTGATGCACAATGTGTTATTGTAAACTGAACTGATAGAATTTCACTTGTGCTGCTGTGGACAAAGTACACAGCAGCAGGTTACACTGAGCAGAGTCTAAGCTAACTTCTGGTCTGTTTTTGAGCGTGCAGGACCTGTGACCTTTCAGCAGCTTGGTTCTTGATTTGTCATTTTGAGACTCCCTGCAGTCGAGACGTCTTTGTGAGGAGGGGATCTGTTTGAGGCGTGGCTAGTGGCGGTGAGGTCTGTAATTGAAGAGCAAAGTTTTGTGGTTCTTTCTCTTGGGGCCGCATGATTCACAATCTAAATAAATAATGTAGTAATGGAGCCACCAAAATTACAGACTCTATATAAAAATAGATTGAAAAGGCAGAACATTCACTGAGTAAATGTAGCCTTAAAAAGGTTGATGTACCTTGGTGGTTATTAATTGACAAATTATGAAGCAAAACACTAAACTACAGCTATAACTGTCCCCTCTGGTACCGGGCGGGTCAGGTCAGGGAAATTGTAGGGCATTGCCTTTTCTGCGGCAATGGAGGTTTGAAATACAAACGTGCCCTGTGTAACTGTTTATCCAATCTGCATGTAAAGATAGGTATTGTTTGGACTAGGGCTAGGTCATATGGCAAAATAATTACAATCTTTCATGTGTTCCCTTCAGGGGACACAAAGCTAATCGTGAAGTGGTTTGCATATTTAGTCTGGCACAAGGTTTTACACTGGCACAAAGGTGACCCCATTTTGGCTGAGGAATCGAACCCTGGTCTCCCACATGACAAGCAGGGGTACTAACCACTTCAACAAATATAACTTGATGCGTACTTTTGATGGATATCTATCTATTTTGAATCCAAAGAGAACAAAAGAATAAATATTGAGATTTAATATATAGAGTAATTATAAAATGTGCCTAGAGACCTACAGGAGATGTTTACTGTGAGTTACTAAAGTAACTAAAGTTACTACTTATTAATAAATAAATTGAATACATCTGTCTTCTTAGCTCATGAAAGGGCTCACTAGAGTGGCAATAGAGAAAAGGACCAAAGCAGGACCATGGCCAGAGAGCCCTATCAGTAGGCCAACCAGTCACAATGCACACTGGGGGAGGGGCCTTAGAGGGTGTTTAACATTTTCATGTTTTGTGTTTGCAATTTTTTAATATATAAAACATGTACAACTGTTTGTAACCATGTAACCATGTTTTAGCAGACCAAAAACATTAGGACTATCTGTATGGAGTGCATAAATGAACACCTTTCAAAGCACTTGGGATTTAAACATAGAAGTCACAGAATAATTTGTGACTTCTCCGAATCGTATAAAATCCAGATGCTTTTTTCTAAACAAAAGAGAAACGGCATTTACTAAAGCAGAGAGAAAAAGTAAAAAAGCTCATGAGTCGACTTTTGAATTTTGATTCAGAAAGCTATTTCCCTCAGTCCTCGTTTGTGCTAAATCTGTTTGTGAGGCTAAGATGTTGGTGTCAAAAGATTGCCTTAATACTTCACGCCAGAGCTCTAACTTAATTTAGACTGACTTGTGAGCCACTGACATGAAAATATATCATCATGTCAGAGTGTGGAGCTGTTGTCTGCGTTCAATTATTCGGTGGTTGTTTGTTGAAAGAATTATATGCAATAAGGGGCTTTTAAGTCGTTTTCAGATTTGGATGTGCATCTGTGGGTCCCAGCTGCTCTATTCGTCTGATTTGATCTTAAATCTTGGTTGTGAGGCGTCAGCCTGAAAAGTCCTAATCACATTAAATGCATGCAGTGTTTCTTTTTGAAGGCGGGCCATCAGCAGATGAAGCGGGTGCTTTATTGTGGGGCTCGGTGGCTGTGTGTGTGGGGTTCAGGGAGCAGCCTGTGGTCACCGGCTTCTGTTAACTCACCACTCTGCTTCCTCTCCCCTGACAGATGTGACTGTCAGGCCCTCTGTGGGGAGAAGAACCCCATCCCTGTGGCCTCTTGTGAATTCAACGCGGCAGATGCCACTTTTAGCATCTACACGGACTTGGGAGTTAACAAGGACACGTGAAGGGACAGCACAGTTCATGACACGACATGCAGTGGTTGATGACTGCATGGTGAAAGCCCAGTAATGAGTAGTCTATTCAGGAAACGGACTGCCACAAGCTGCTCCAAAGTCAAATTCACTTGTGGCAGATTTAGTCTCATTAGATTTGAACATTTACAAGCACTTACACTGTTTTTAAGTCGACATTATGTGACTTGTTAGATCAAAAAACCATATATCATATATCAAGAGAGTAAAATGACCAATGTCATTGAAAGCTTGATGCAAAAATGTGTCCTTTGCGTCAGAACAGTGCAGTTCACCCAACAGCCACTTGGTTTTCTGAATGTCTCTCACAAACACTGAATGTAGCCCTGTAAATATTTATGAGCCACTTGTAATGGATCCAAGTTGTTGGCTCGACTGAACCATTAGTTGTACTTCCTAAACATGTGCATTAGTTTTAAAATAGCATGTTAATGTCAAATTAGCCATGCAAGAACAGAAAATTTCATTGAAAACACATCTATGAGTTGTGTTATTGTTCATTGAGTAGGTAGCATTCCTCGTCTCGGGAATAAATCATAGAAAGACAGGAATCAGCTATTTTATTCACTGAGTCATAGGAAAACTGCGCTGCACAAATGGCTTCCAGATATTTCCATGGTTAATTACCTACTGTGAATGAACAGAGGGAGAGCTCTTAAAGAGCCTTTTTTGCTTGCTGTTTGCAGGAGTTAACGGTTTTTACCCTGAAAGAGCGCGTCGCAGTAGGTGACCGAGGTGAGGGTCATGTGGATACACCAGGGGCTTCTTTCTGAGTGTATTAAAGAGAGGTGCGCTGAGGATGTGCACTGTCAGCAGTTGCATCAACCCACCTCCCCAGAGAAGAGCAGAGGAGGGTTATGGGAAACAGGTGTGGCTGTCTATTTGTTTGTCTCATTGAGCTGTCAGGTGGTTCTGATGTTTGGGATGAGCACACAGCCCCCTGCCACCCACGTGGTAAATTATTAACACACAGCAGATCAGCTCCGAGTTCTGCTGCCTCATTTGCTTTCACACAAGAAACGTTGACATACAATAAACAAACGCTGATAGATGGGGTTCTTTATTTCCCAAAAGATTTTACTTCACCAATAAATTAATGACACAACAATTAAGTCACGATTGAGAATTGTCTCACCCCCAAGGTTACTGTTGCTAGGTCAAACAAACTTGACTATATGGCATGATTCATCTTTTTCATTTTAGCACTGCTCTGACTTGTCTATTTCATTTGTCTCTGTGAAGATGGGTAATATCAGAAAAACATGTGATAACCATTTTGAATATTGCAATAACAATATGATCTACGACATTACTGAATTCTTTTTGAACATTAAAAGTTAGAAGAAATAAAGAAGTACAGGGCTTTGGACTAACTTCCACTCGTCAAAATAGGAGCTAAATCAATATTAAAGACTGAACCAGGACTAAACCAGGACTAAAATACGATTTATTTGGACACACCACAGTTTGGACAATGATTTTGACAAACAAACAGTCAATGTGCATGACGTGAATGACGATAACAATATTGCTAAGTTCTATTAAAATACTGATATTGCTATTGATGACATTGCAGTAACGATATTGTGCTACTCTATAGATGGGTAACACTTGGTAAGGTGTTACCTTTCTGCCGTTTTGGAGCATAGTTCCAAATTGTTAATTAAATGCTGTGGTTGTTCACACCAGAAGGGACTGATCTCTTAAACCTGTCAAGGATCACATTGTGTAACCAGCCTTCGGCCAAGTCAGAATGTTCACGCTCGGTTCAAGCTTTCTGCTCAAATTCAAATCAGTGCGCTGGTCACTGGATCGGCTATGCTTATGTTGTATGCGTTGATGCTTGTTGCTCCTTTTCACAAGCGTTCATTAGAAATGAGTGACTGCTGATTACCCTTTCTTTTTTTTAATCTCATCTTTCATTTGCCATGAAACCTGAGTCTAATAGGACAGACATATTATTTTCTAGTTTTAGCAGTTGAGTTGAGTTTGTTGTTTTCGTAGTGAAGTCAATTGACATAACCCCCTTTGTTTATAATGTTTCAGCTTATCACATCATTTTCATTGATTTCCTTTACAACAGAGGTTTTGACAGCCCTACATATTTGTATCTTTTTTTGCATTTGTGGACTCCTACAAAACCATTGGTACAGCAGAGAGAGTATATTTTTACAGAGGCATCTTGGAGTTGACAGAAGTTATCCATAAAGTCCAGTGGCAGGGACATTGGTTACTGTATTACTAAGAACACAAAGGCTTCTCAGTGGTCAGTAAACTAACAGAAGACCTACCTTTTTTCCCTAAACTTGGCCTTTAGGTTTGCTTTTTAGATTCAAACCGCAGACATGCACATTCTACATTTTGTCACCAGGAATCTAGTCTAGTACAATCTAATATTAATGAATAACAAAATGCTTTTAATCCCCTTCAGGAGGGTAACAGGTCAAACTCTGAGTGAGCAGGAAGTCTTCAGTGCATGTATTATTTACGTGCCCATGACAGTCCACAAATGGCTAATGCACCATTGAATTTCCAGAACTAGTGGAACAGTTTTGGGACGTCTGAATAACAAAAAGCACATTTACATAATTGAAAGCAGACTGTTTTGTCGGAGAGGTAAGGCACTAATTTGATACAAAAATACTGGCCCCTTTAAAACATCTTTTTCTGGCCGTAGGTTTTGATTAAGATCTACAGATTGCAATAAAGTAATAATTTGCCTCTCAAATGTACAGTCTGATGAGCATACTTTTCATGAATGGAAAAGGAACAGCAAACGGCTGGCTAATAGAAAGTCATAGAGGATTATTCACAGCTTAGGTCAGTGCGGGTTTCTTTTGCTTCTCATAAATTCACAGAAGAAATTGTAAGAAAAAGACTGTTTGGCTGTCAAAGATGATTGGATTGAACTGCTTCACATTAGTTGCCAACCTAGAAACACTTTGATATGTAGTTTTAGAAAAGCAAGTCTTGTTTTCTGAAATGAAGGCTAAATATTGTAAATAAAGAATTGGTCACTATTGGCTTTTACCACAGACAGATGAGTGTTTTGTTGTCAATACTGTATTTGTCTCTCTGGGGGGTCACTATTGAACATTGTGTCTGAATGACAGTTACACAATGGCCCAAAGCTCCTTGTTCCCAGTGCTCAAAGTGGGTGGTGAGGCCAGTGAGTGCCACTCTAATCTGTTGTCGAAATAGGGTGAGAAAAAGGTGGCGGGAACTCAGGGTGTGTCCGGGAAATGAACCTTCCTTCACCAGGATAAAGCTGCTGAATGGCTCACTGACCACACGGCTGCCGAGTGGCCACTGCACACTCATAACGGACCATGGCTTTGCTTCCTGTCCTGCTGAGTAGAGCTGATAGTGTGTGGAACCAGTTTGGAAGTGGAAAATAATTTGGATCATAGTTTATGGTTTGACTCTCCAAGTGAGATGCTGACATGATAAAGTTTAGTGTTAGACAGAATATTTCTACATGCTGGTGGGACAAAAGAGAGGTGAATTTCCTCCAGCTTTCATAAGACACTTCTCATTGTCACTATGAAATGATTAGCCAGGCAAAACAAAAAGGTATTAAAAGCCAAAAACGTGGTGTGATTTTTCAGTCCATGTGGGAAGACATATAAATAAAACAAGGGTAAACTTTCTGGGGAGCTTTTCAAGGTCCAACAAATTACACTTCAATCTGTCAGAAGTGCTGCTAGTGTTCAAGCATGAAATCTTGTTTCCTTTTCATTGTTTTCTTGTTCTGGAGCGAGAACAACTTGTATATTTACTAATTTACTGCTACTGTTGTGTACCAGGGGTTTTCTTGTCAAAGCATATGATATGTTGAAATAATAATACAACATTCTTGAGCAGTATATGTTGCCTCAATGTAAAAGCCACCCACATATTAAACTGTAGGTTCTGTGAAATAACTACACACTTCAGCTGCGTTTTGGCAGATGTCAGTAAAAAATACATACCAAAAATCTAAAATTAGATAATGATGGGAATCATTTTAAAGAAAAACAATCTAATTCTCTCTGGGGTCAGAGTGGCGTGTGGGAAACTATGTTTCCATTATGTTAGACAGACCTAATGAAAGTACAGTAGCCCATTTAGACTTAGTCAGGGCCAGTGGAGCCTAGGACTAAAGAAGTCTTTCTGTTCCCTGCAGCCTCCCTTCTGCAGCAACCCACAGTCTGTTCATTCTGCTGTAATTAATGAAATTATGATGACTGCTTCATTCCATAGAAGTGCTGAGGAGTCATGCAGTTTTATACATTGTGTTGTGTTTTATTCACAACTTTATTTTTGTCCCACCAGATGTTCAAAAATTGTGAATTAGTTGCTAAAGTGTAAATAATGCAAGTCACATCACATCACAAATTTGCAAGTCACTGCATCATTGTAGCAGTCTTAACAAGATTGTGTTTGTATTGATTTACTGAGGTCAAAGAGCTTCATGTGCATGTGACAAGTGAGCTATTTTGGACGTAAACATTTCAACCTCAGTGCAACTCTCAGCTGCATTGGGAAGGTTTGCGGTTCAACCAACACTCTATTAGCATCTGCATGTTAGAAATGTCATACACTTCTCTAATGACAAAAAGGCTTTTGTGGCCTGGAGAAGCACTTGAAGAGAAAACCAACGGAATGAAGTTATCCCTTGCCGTGTCATATTGACTTATCTCCCTCTGCTCTCTGTGACTGAATGGCCTTTGTAAAGTCGTCTGTTACCTCCTAAATCTGCGTTTTCTCGTTAGACAAATGGCATCGCTGGCCATCTCTGCTTCCATAGTGTGTGCACAAAAAAACAAACAAACTCAAACTCCTACAACAAACAAATCCCACACAATTCTGCCGGACACTGCGGGAATGTTTGTGTTGATTTAGCACACAGTGGCTCACATTGTCTTGAGCCTGCACTACACTCTTCTGAAAGGTTGCAGCCCATCCTTGTATGCCAACACTATTGATCTATCCCTCTCCAACACTAATGTCTAATCAAAAATGACTGGGATGAGAACAGACAGACATCCACACTGCTTCTTAGGAGTAAAGAAAACATCTCTGATGAGGACAGCGACATGCTAAAGAGGCCAGCCAGCCCCCCTTTCGAAAAAGCTGTCAGGCCGTGTTTGCCCCTGCCATGAATTAACCCACTGAAAAGCTTCACACCCTGATAACACAATGAGAGGAAGGAAAGGAGCTAGATTAGAGCTGCTGTAGACTAATGTTTCTTCACGCGCTGCACAAATATTTCTTACGATAAAGACATGCCACCCTTCAAGCCTGTCCTGTCTCCAAATGATTGAGGACTGATCTTAAAAACATAAAGCGGAGAGGCTGGTGGGTTGTTGTGCCCATTGAGGCCTTGTCTGACTGTTTTCACCGTGGTTACCACTTTAGAGGGTAACAATACCAAACAAATGGCTCGACGGCGCCCATTGAGTTCATTGAGTCAGCATTGTTTAAGGGCATGACTCTCACAATGTGCAAACCCCACTGGGACTCATCGTATTCCCAAGTTATACTGCAAATTCTCCACTATTAGTGTTCATTTATGCAGATCTTTCCACTAATTTGCTGTTTACAACATTTGTCTGAGGTGCTTTTTCTCTTCTCAAAGGGCATAAACAATTTAGCTATGGCCATCTCAGCATTATGCAATCATCATTACTCTGTCTACATCACCTTTAGGGCTTATTATGAAAAGCCCCGGGCTGAAGAAGACCTGGGGGCAGCCAACATGAATGTAAATATATCCCTGATCCTTTATTGTTAGTATGGTTTCTGTAGTAAACCTGGCTTTGTTTGTTTGTGTGGGGTTTTTTTTGCTCACCATAACCTGCTATGATTATGACAAAACATAACATTGCATTGTTTTTTTTGTTCAAATGTAGACTTTAGGCCTTTCTTTACTGCAGATGCTGCCTATGTATATCTTCTCATTTGCATAAATCAAACTGTACTCTGTGTAGTATAATGCTATTGTTGTTAACCCAAAACTAAAAAAACAATTATGTATGTATGAAGAAGATGCAATAAGCATTATATTTGTGTATTAAATTAAAACTCAGGCACCTTATCCTGTTTGGGACCATTGTAGAATAATCCAGGCTAAGATTTTTTAAACTACTGTGACTGGTGCCCTACCCTAAGTAAGGAGCCTTGCCCAGAAAGACTCTGACTTACTGCTCTGCTCTAAAAAGTCTAATGAAACACTGCCCTTCAGCCTCCTACAGATATTTGAAAATTAACGCAGCGGGAAAAGCGCTCGGGGGTTGGAAGGAACTCATGTGCAGCAAAGTAGGGGCTCTCACTTGGGTGTTTAAAACGGATACAGCCAACCCATTCTTACAGTCCAAATTCAAATGTGTAAAGAATAACATGTTTTTTAGGCGACAGTGGAGAGAAACTAGACAACAATGGCAGTCAGTGAGAGAGGAATGAAACAAACAGGCAACTGAACTTGAACTGAAATCAACTTAACTTCTTAGGAACATGTGTGATTAAATAATAGTGATATGTTGAATTTTTTAAAGGTGGACTGTGGAGGAACTGTAGCTGTAAATTGGAACCAACTGAATTTATATTGACCGCACATTCTTTCAGTCTGGAAAAAACACTCTTGTCCCTTTTGCCCGTCTTGTATTTGTCTTGTGCATTTCAGGTTCCAAAAACTGCGCTGAACACAGCAGGCTTTGAGAATGAATCCACTTTAACGCCTCACACTGCAGCTGATATAAATTGTCAGTAAGAGGCCCGATAATTAAAACTACATTACTGCATCGTAGCCGTGAGAGCGAACCACAACTTCCCTCCAACAATGACCTACTTATGTTACATTACAATGCATGTGCTCAAAAAGCTGCACATATTGTCTGAGTCTTTTCTCTCGTCTATCATATTTCAGCACTCCGGTGTCCTCATTCGTCCTGGCCTTGGTCCGGACGTCTAAAAGCACTCAGAGTTTCCTCTCGGTTTTAGTCCTGGACCGCATTCTCTTCTGAACAGATCTGGTGTCTACATTCTTCTCCTGTGAGGTCTTCAGATTCGTCCCTCTCGAGTCTGGTTTGACATGATAATCTATTCACGGAGCTCGAACAAGACACACAGCCTATTTGGTTGCATTTTGCGATTGCTTTGGCCTTGGATGCCGGTGTTTTACATGTTGCTGAAACGCTGTGAATGCTTCACTGGGAGCCTCTCTATCCAGGAGACGGACCACTCCTGGGAGGTCAAGGCCGAGGCTTGGTCGGACCCTCGTAGGTGGAGATTTTGGCTCATCAAACGGCCCACGCTGGATGTTTGAGCCGGTTGCCAAGGAAAGAGGAAGGTTTTGATTTGGCGTTGCGTCTTTGAGCAGCTTGTGGCAATTAGTGATGTCAGCAGGGAAAGAAACAAATATGAACCCGTTTGCTTCAAAGGGCAAACATAACCTTCCCATGAGTTCACTCTTTCCTCGGATTTCTCAAGGAAGTCTGTGTTGGAGCGGGGCAAAAGTGCAGGCCTGTCCCTCTCGATGTAATGAGGTTTTGTGGGGCAGGACGGAACACAGTGTCGTACAGAAAAAGGTCAGGGTTCCCAAACGTCATAAAAACTAGAATATAGTTGAGTAGTTGTTTGGTGATGGAAAATAGAGGAAGTGGTAAAATGACCAAGAAAATAATTTCAGTAAACCGCTTACATTGCAATTTAAGGTTAGGTACTGTATGGTAATAATTATGTAGTGCTGTTTGTAGTGATGTAGTTCTCCTGGCTGGGCATTCTTTAAAGGTCTTGTCTTGGACTCAAGCTCTATTTTTTACTCTAGTCTCTTGTCTTGTCTTGTAAATCAAGACCAACCAAGACCATAAATGATTTGTCCGCAGCCTTCTTGTGACTGAGCTTCTATCATCTTGCTTTAACTCTGCCTCTTTCACCCTTTATGTGTATGAACTTTGTTAGAAACTTGATTTAGACTGTTGGGATTTCAAACCTGGTTGTGGTCTTGACTTAGTACCGGAATATGCCATGTACCTGGTCTTGATTCGGTCTCAGTCCCTGAAAGACTTTGACGTAGTGTGATCCCATTACAATATCAAGACTCAAAATTACAAGCTGTGGCTGTTCACTCCACACTGGTCTTTTTCAAACATAGAAAAGTTGTCATTTTGCAGTTAATGACAAAAGTATTCTCCAAAACCATTGTTTTAGTTTGAATCTATTATCAAAACCTGGTTAATAAAGAACCATATTTTATCCATTTTTGATCCTGTGTTGTCTATTTGGCTGAAAACACAATCAGCAAAAGCTACAGTAAGCAGTCTGGGACATCATGGCTGTCACTAGTAACACCGTTTCTACACATCACATTCCAGGAGGCCTTTCAAAACAATAAAATGCAGATAGATGCCTGGAAACTTGTGTAAAGCAACACAACTAAAGTTTGCAATTTCCAGAAGGAAGTTGCTTGTTATGTAAACGGCACCTATAATTAATTTAATCTAAACTTGGCTTTAGTGTTGTTCTGGTCATTTTCAGCTTGATTTTGTTCCCCCTTCGAGTTGTCATAGCAAGCAGACCATCACTGATAACGTCCTGGAAATATCCTGTAAAATGATCTCCAAAAGAGTGGAAACCCTGTACTGCGTTAAATAAAATGTTGCAAGACGCAGCTTATATTTTCCTCACCCAATCTACCATTTATTGTTGCCATAAGATTGATAACAGGCTATAAACACAGTGACAGTCCTGCTCCGTTCCTCATCTATGAAGCGCTACACCTGTTCCGCCGATGAAAAACTCTTTAATAGCTTTGTTTAAGACACTGCTTCCACTCGATTCATCTGCAGTATTTTACATCTCATTTCATGCTGCTCTAGTTCACCAGGCCCCGCTTGTGTTCCTCATGCTTTCAGCTCCCGGTGCCAAGTTTCCCTGCCCCCGCCCCTCTTTTTCTTTGGGCTGTGTAGGTATCCCATGCAGAGGCCATCTGTCTTCCCTCCCATAATGCTCAGGGTGGAGTGCACTTTCGGCACTTCCACCCCCTTTCTCCCTCCTTTCCTTACTACTCCCAAATGCTTACTGTAAAATAAACACAACACAGTGTGGATGGGCTAAAGTTTCTCCTCAGTGCTTTGACAGGGGCCTGAAAGATGACACAGTGGGATAGACAAACGACACGTGGGAGCAGTTGCAGCGTCGTGTCAGGTAGCTGCAGTTATGTGGAGCATGCTACAGAGCCGGCCCGGAGACACGTGTCCGCGTACATCAATACAATGTCACGCATGCCTGACATGTTTCTTTAGTGCGCCGTAGTAAACCCAGGCTGCACCCGCATTTGGAGCTGACCCCTTTATATCACGGCACCTGTTACACTCTCTTTACTATTTAATCAATCATTGACGCTTTATGATTTAGTTTTACGTAATTTGCAAAAGAGTGGCAAACGTAAGGTGACAACAAACAGCTGTCGTGCCAGATCAGAAGGCAGCGGAGTGGAAAATCTAAAATCCACATGGCTCTGACCCTGGTTTCTCCCCCACAGAGCGCCCAAAGAAGTATGGTAGGCACAGTTCAAGTAGGGCAACACCGCAAAGCATGTTTTAATAGTGAAGGCTTATTTTAGAACGTCCATCAACCAATAAGAACCATCCATAAAAAGGTTTATTCACATTATGAAGTAGAAGTGTTCTTAGAAACGCAAATAGTCATTAGAATAGCAAGGGTCAGCTTATGGGAAATCATTGATGCATCATATGTGCGTGTGTTGCTTTATGCACGGAAACATAAAGAGGGTGTGTGTAACATGCCATATTACTGATGATGTATCCAACTTAACATTATATATTGGTTTTATGCAGCACGTTTTTGCATCTTTTTTCTCTCGCGTCATTATGCATAGGCCTTGTTGTGTGTATATTAAAGGTTATATTTGACATTGGTGGGCCTTTTCATTTGGAATATAAGTCTACAAAAGGTTACAGTGGCTCAGCTTTTTGCCGTTGTGTTTCTAAATAGGACACAGACAGAATGTCATGGGGTTTCAGGAGGACAAATCACTTTGGGGGAAAAATGTCAGGAAGAAGCAAACCACTTTATTTGAAGTCTATATAGCATTAAATAGATAGGCCTCATAACAACAAGTAAGAATGAGTCACCAATAATGTAAAAAAACAAAACATGGAGCAACAACCAGTGGAGCTACAACCAGTGGAGCAACAACCAGAAGCAAATTTTTGTTCCTGCAGCACCGTCAAGCTATTTCCATTCCTCCAACCTTGGACATTACTACACTGCATTAGTTTACCATTTGATCCAAAGATGGTTTCAGAATTGGCTTCATGTGATCTGAACATGAACACAAAGGAAAAAGGTACTATTAAGGTACTTTTTATACTACTCTCCTTTCCAATACACTAACAATAATTTAGTAATACATCAATAATCAGTGTATTAAAAGACATACCTTTCTACATTTGCACTACCCTTGCTCTCAAATTAGATCCCAGTTACATATGTGCATCAATTCACTTTATGCCAGTAAAACATAATCTGTTAAAATGAAATACTATCCACTGACGGCAACTTTCACAATATCTGTATGTATCTGTATCATGATAATGTATAATAACAGTATTCACCCTAAAGCTGCACAATGTATTGCACTTTTATCTTTTCTCAGTATCAACAAATGTAATATCCATATTACAAAGAACAGCTTGCAATAATATTATGGTCTTCTGGCAGATCGAGATTCTCACTCTTAAGCACCATTGTGAAATAAACTCTCCAATTTGAACCTTAAAGCAACACTGTGTAACTTTTTATCTCAATGTACAGTATGGAGCATGAAAACCATTCAAATGGGGAGAAAAAAACCCTTTTAATCACATAATTTATTCATAATCATAATAATTTAATCAAAATGTGCTTGGTTCCACTGATATTTAACAATGTGACTATGAGAAGCAGGTCCCGCTAACGACTTACGAGAAATCAGAATCAATCATCTCAAAACATACTTACCTCACATTTTAGATTTATTGTGAGGTACCAGTCCCATGTAAGTTTGCAGCAGCATTTGTCTCCTTTAGGACATTAGTATACACCTCCAAACCCTAATTATGTAATACGAGCGTGTGAAAAAGCAAATAGTAGCTACCGGTGTTAACAGCTTGAGCTGAAATAGGGATCAACACAAAACTAGATTGGTTTACATTGAGACAAGAAACAAAACAAGTGAAATATTTTGGATTTTTGTGTCTGTGAAGAAGAAAAGAAAAAGAGGAAAGACCAGTGTATTATTGCACAGCATGAAACTCCTCAACACAATGCAACGTACACTTAAGTCCTCGTCCCATTGGAACGAAATGGCTGACTGTTACACACATGGTCACACACTTAGCCCTTATTTTTGGGACGAGTGAAACCGTGTGAGTGTATGTGTGTAATCACTGAAATTACAGGGGACGTAATGGAGCACGGGGAGCCTCAGCCTCCCTGGATATGTTCCTCAACCAACCAAGATAGCATTGCTGTGGTTTACCGCTCGCATTCATGCCAACGACTCAAAATACCAGCCAGCGGACCACTTTTATAAGCTTTACTCCATACGTTCGCCACGAGGTACAAAGTGAAAATTTATGGCGCCCAAACATAGTTTATTCATACTGCAGCCGTGTCAAGAAAACCAAAACATAAGGAACCTAACTTTAATACATAAAACTATCCAAGAACGTGCTTTACAATTAATTTTTGACCAAAGCTGTAAAACTTAATGTAGTGTTTAAAGTATATCCCCTCCTTTTTCAATGACTCATATTTGTGTTCAGTCTGGATAGGTTCTAGTTGTAACGTGTAATTAAGGATTTATTTCTGGTTAGTTATCCGAGATATTACATAGCTTTCTATTTAGCTACTTGTATTTTTTTAAGTCTTAGTTCCACACTAGTAATTAGGAAACATGAAAGACATCAATTTGATGGTAAATGACTAGGAACCCCCAGATGAGTATTTATTTTCCTATTAAAAAATGTACAACAAAAATAACATAGAAGTATTATTAACTTGTTATATTTCTTCAACAACCAATCAACATTTGTGTCTGTTACACTATTGCCCTGTCTACTCTGAGGGGTATATCTGAGTGTTTTTGTGAATGGCGTTATATACATGTAAGATCACAATTTTTTTTTTGTGTTCATACAATGCTAATGATAAATTTAATTGTCTATCCATATAAATTACTATGTTTTTCACGGCTACTGACGTATTGTTTATTGTCACCTAGTAGATTGAAAGACTTGTGAGAATATTTACAGTTGTGTGGATAGACATTCATTCATTCATTTATTTTCTTCCACTTAGTCCCATTAGGGGTCACCGGTGACTAGAGCCTATCCCAGCAGCTTCTGGCCTTATAGCCTGGACAATGGTCAGTTAGTTGCAGGGCTGACACTTGGACACAGACATTGACAGACAACCATTCACTCTCACACTCATTCACAAGGGACAATTTAGATTCACCAATTCTCCTGAACATGCATGTCTTCCCAACATGCAGACTCCTCACAGAAACACTACTATGGTAGTATTGTGGGCGCTATGTAAAAAGGGAACAAAAGTTATATGTTTGACATTGACAGTGTTCCATCTCAAAGTTAGACCTACCCTGATAATCCTCTGAATGCAATAAAGTTTCTGTTCTGTTTTCTCTATATACTTCACAGTATATATTATACTACACAGAAATATTTTATTGTAAAGAAGAGTGATTGTGAGTAGAGCAACCACACATAATGGAGGCTCAAAAACTGTCCCTATATTTTTCCTTTTTTATGCCAATCTATTCATCTGTTTTTGTTATGGCCTATATAATTTTGGCGCACAGACCTTGTGTTATTGTCTCCAGTGTTCCCATTCAATGCACTGTACAATGCATTTTGTGGTTAAAGACATTTTCCTTTGGGGTGTTTTGGTGATTATTTACAGGGCATTGCTTTTTCTGATGTTTATTAATGCATAGACTATTTTCTAGTTTTGTTTTTTGTTTTTTTTCTACAAAATCTAGCACTGAAATTTTGATTAAAGTTCAGAACAAGGTTTACATGTTGCATCAGATTACAGAGCCTCGTCAGAAAGCCAGTGGTGTGCTTCAAGTCAAATTAAGAGGCTTATAAAACCAGGGAATAAAACATCAGTGGATGGTTTTGTTTCATCTCATTCCAAGTTTTTTTTTTTTTACCAGGCTGCTTAAAAGGTGCTCTGATAATTAGCGAGAGCGACAGTCTGAGTGTCCTGTGGTGAGTGCATGTTGCCTATTAAGAGAGAAACCTCAGGAAAAAACATGTCTGCAGCAATTATGGCCCTTAATGAGGCCATGAGAAGTGCCAACGTGTGATGATGGATGGAGATACTGCAGCATATAGAGCACTAATTACAAATTACATTTTAATTTGAGGTTATGACAAGATGTTTGTGAAATAAATACATCATAACATGGCCACTGTACGTTTATCCAACAATACTCACAACACAAGCAGATTTTATTGAGTGGTGTGATGCATATTTTCTTCAGTTACAGTCTGTCAGCCCCTGCCTTAGCAACACAAGAAACTGTTGCAAAAGCAGTTTGATTTTGCACTATGGTAACATTACATAACTAAAACGCAACCCATGGCTTCTTTGCTCCATGACTTTCAATTCCTCTCCAGTGGTTTACAGAGATTTTGAAATGTTTTCCATTTACTGTAGGAAGTTAGATAAAGTGTAAAGTACTCAAGCACAAAGAGGCAGTCACACAGCTCCAGTGTAAAATTAGCTGCTTAAGTGTTTTAAGTTTACTTGTATTTGATTTAGTGAGTTTATTAATTGTGATTAGACACCAGATGAGTTTAGATATTGTTCTGACAGTGTGATAACTCGAAGAAAAATGACACAATTTGATATACTATTCTGGTTTCAATTTCCAATGTTTATGATAAATGGAACATGGAGCAAATGCAGTTCTTCAGCAGGTGGTCCCTTAAGTCAGGCTTTAACCATTGAATTTAAGATTTTCATAGCACAAATGGCTAAAGAGAAAATAGAAAAGTGCGGCAATGACCACAGTATAGCCAAAAACCATTCTCATCCCTTGACAACAGTTACATTTATTATGAGTAGCTTAACATTGAAGACAGCTGTATAAAAATGAATTCTTGCTTTTTGACAGTTAAGATTTATTTCCAACCAACTGACAATATTCGCGTGATTTAAAAAAAAAAAAAATTGAGGTTACAGATGGGTTTTTTTTTCCTTTCTACGAAAAACAGAAGAAATAAATGGCTTTGCGGAACTGAAGATTGATAATCCTTGTTCGTAATAAAAATACAATTCTGTTCTTTTTCCTCCAGGTGTGAGCTGCAACCAAGTGACTGTTCCAGAGAAGATAAATGCGGTGCTGGGGAAAAACATCACATTGAGCTGCAGGATCGAAGTGGGCTCCAACCTCAGTCTGACTCAGAGCTCCTGGGAACGCCGCCTTCCTTCGGGCACCGTTACCCTGGCAGTGTTCAACCCCGAGTATGGAATCTCCGTCTCCCCCGAGTACTCCAAACGCGTCTCCTTTGTGTCGCCCTCGGTCCGAGACGCCACTATTACCCTCGAAGGAGTCGGATTTGCGGATATTGGCTCGTACACCTGCAAAGTGGCGACGTTTCCTCTGGGCAACACGCAAGCATCGACTTATGTGAATATTCTAGGTAAAGTACATCACCGCACAGATGTTGACTTAGGTGTTCCTTCATGCTGTTTTTATACTGTATATTTTTCAGTGGGAAATGGTAAGTTGTGATTTGGGTGACCACTGGGCAAATAAATTACTCCCCACCTCGGGTTCTAATGACGACCTGGACAGAGGCCACAAACACTTAAGCTCTGTACAAATATGCTGCTGTGTGGAGAAGGCTGGGTGGTAGGTCTACTTATTTTTCCAAAAGAAAACCTGAAAATGTGTTACATCATTTACCCATACTTGTGTTTTTAATGGGGGCTATGGCAGAATGATCACTACATTTACATCTTGAGAAATGTAACTTATTGCCTTACTCTGATTCAAAACATTTTAATGCATGTAAATATTTGGTTTTCGCTTAGTTTAAAATCTCTCCTTTTAAGGCAGGACACCTGTTTACGGGCTTCTGTACACAGTGTAGTCGGACTGGAGCTGGACTAGACAGGCACAGTTTGAGTGCAACATGAGAAAACAAAAGAAAAAAGCCTTGAGTGGCAGAGGGACACAATTTTGTAAGTCGACAAATGCGGAGTATTGCTCTAACCACTGGTCTTCATGTGTCATTCTGTTCTGTGTCTATTTCTGGAGCATGTGTAATCATTTTGTCCGACTTTAGTCTGAGTTAGCCATATACATGCCGCAATAGCCCGATGATTCACATTATCCATGTGTTACCCTGACGAACACAAATTTGAATTATCTGCCAACCTATTTTAAACATGACATTTACATGCATTTTAAAACTTTACAACAATTATAACAATTATAGCCCGACTAAGGCCATAATTTGAATACCTCTGCTTGCATGTAACCGTGTAGCTCGACTAAGCTGCTCATTTAAACACATTGATGGAAAAAAACATTGATAGACATTATTTAAATGGGAGTTAATGGGAGCCATGCTTTGGGGCACTTTACTGGCACTCAGTCCAATCGTCTTTATTGTCAGTGGGCCTCATACATTCATATAGCACAGAGTATAGGCACTTAAGGCCTCTCTGAGGAGCGTGAGCGCTGAACTTCCCTGTGGTCAGCGTATGTTTGAAGCCCTAAATGGGTGGTTGGATTGCTGAGAGCAGGAGATTGCATACGAGGCAGTAGTTTCTTGTCAGTGCCTCCAGAGACTGAAGGAGGCTCTGATGACTAATGAGTGCTACATTAAGTGCTGCTGTGACAGCCCCGGTGTCTGGGACCTCACCGACTTCAGTTACAGCTTGCTCCCAGCTTCTCAGACGCATTCTTTGGGCTCACAAGCACACTCATATACAAACACTCCGCACACGTGTGATTATGGTGGAAATATATGCACTTTGTCATTTGATACATGTCATGTGGGAATTAGGTGATTCCAGAGTGTGTTGTACTGTGAGATCGAACGTCACAATTATGAGACCTATGCGCAGAACCATATAGTTCGTTCCCAGGGCAGCAGTGAACGGTGGCTTGTTTATCTCTGCCCTGGAGCAGGAACTACAGATTTCACAGGACTGTTTTCCTCCCCACAAAGCATAAAGACAAAGAGTAACAAAAGAGACTGCGACAAAACAACTCTAGTTACTTATATGAACAATATACAAGGAGCATGCTTTTCTCATATACAGTATACAGTGGGCATTGTTGTCCTGTTAGTTTTCCTGCTCATGCTTTCCACTTGTGATCCGTGTTTATATTCTGAGGTTTATGAGTGAGCACTTGACTTGATTTTCATTCCTTTCAAATGAGCTCAATAAACACAATGCACATTCACAAACACTTGTATAATAAAGCGAAGTCACGACACTCATCATAATGATCAACGGGTGCAGTTGCCATTGTCTTAATTATTCAATTTGCCTTCTGAATATAACAGCTGGGCAATGGCTCTCCACACTGTGTGTCTAGAAGTGACTGTGGAGCAGTTCATGGGACAAAAAGCAGTAAGCAGTAGGAAGGAAGCAGGGCGGGAAAGCATCACTTGTGCTGGGAATGAAGTACAATGACCTTTTGTTTGAAAGTGCTGACAGGTCAATAGGAAATCTACCAAACAACATTTGACTGTATTAAAAATCAGTGCATGTACACCCTGTTATTGATTAGTCTATTAAAGGGAATCCATCACCAGGGTCAAGCAGTTTACATTTGTCTTTTGACTAGAAACAGCATCTATGTGTCTGTAGCATTATTTTAAAGTCCATGTTTTTATTGAGATAAATTGAGAAAAGGCAAAGGCCATGTCTTTCTCATGGAGACTACAATCTCCAAGTGTGATGTTTCAGTTCCTCTTTTGCTCAAAGCCAGAATTTGCTTCTGTCATGAGTCATAATGCTATATACAGTGTTTCCCGCACATTGATGCATTTCTGGCACCTGCCCTAAACTAATTGGCCATGTTATAGACACTAAATTATCCAAAATACATTACGATCCACGTTTATACTCCAGAGCCTGCCACATTGTCCTGGACCTGTGTCTGTTACATTAGTTTTCAAGACTGCTACATTAAGATCTTAGTGCTCAAATTCAATACCTGCTGCTAAGTGAGTACTGCAGCAGGAGAGTTGGGAGTAAGACAGTTTGTCTGTAGAGAAAGTCTAGAAAGTTTGTGATAGTTGTAGCTCTTCATGAAAACCAGTGGTGTCTTGTCTTTTGTTCCTGCACAGTTGTGTGAGCAACAAGCGGTAAATACAGGCAGAAAGACAGAGGCGCGATGCACAGCTGAATTGGCAAAAAATGTGCTAAACTTTACTCAAAGCATCCTGTAACTTTTAGCTGATACACCACCAGACGAATCTGCCATTTAATGAAACCAGCCTCATTTACACTGGCAAAATTTCTATTTTTATAGTCTCATGTGATACCTATATTGTCTGTATTCATCAAAATTACACACTTTCTCACTAACCTGTCAGAGTAACAGTAAGCTTTTGTATGAAATTCTAAGCTCAGTGAAGCTCCAATAGCCCCTACAACAGTGTTTAACCCCACCCCCGTGATAATAATCAATACCCCACCATAGATCTTCTGCAAGTCTGTGGGAAACAATGCTATATGCATTGCACATTTTGTTCAAGTGGTTACTCTGGTTTGAAAAATCCCATAGAAGCCAATAGTGACTTGACAAGTAAACTAGGTGAAGTATGTTTATAGTCAGCTGGCCTTGGCCTCTAAAGCTCCTCTATGGCAACTGTTTTGGTGGTGATTTTGGGTTTTCTATTAAGAACTTCAGTAGAGCATGTGGTGACTTTGATTGACAGGTCTGGGTATGCTTCTGTTCTTGTGCGTTTGTTTATGTTTTGGCCTTTTTTGCAATGTAGATGTAGAGGGAACAGGGTGAGCCAGAGAAGAATGACACCGAGCAAATAGACCTGAGCTGGAATTGAAGCGAGTCGTTTTTGCTACAACAACAGGCAGGGACAGTGAGTGTCAACTTCAGTGGCATTCAAGACATAAGTGTTGGAAAAAGAGGACACGTGGTTTTCAGTCTTACACAAAGAGCTGGTGGTGAGCATATATTTGTTTACTTGCATCTTGCTAACTGTACTATACAACGGTCATAGCAGTATTCACTCCAAATGACCTATATGTCTTACACTGCCAAATTCTCTGCACAAATCCAGCACAGCACGACATAAGTAAACTAGCAAGGGAAAAAAAAAAATGAAGGTAGTAAGTCCATAAATGGCTTGGATGTTGTACGTTGATGTATCTGTCGTTAAAAGGTTGAAGGAAGGGAATAATCTCCAGCTAGCCCAGGTTGTGTTGTGGACTCAATCCTTTAATTTCTCTCTGTTAATGGACAACCAGAGTAGGCTAGTTAAACATGATTAAGCTGTGCATGTAAACGTGGTGAAGGTTTCAGTCGTTATCATTGTCTGTTCTCCCATGCAACATAATCCTAGTTGTTATACGAATGTTTTAAAAATGAGATTATATTAGTACTGTCAATGCAATTTGTTCGATCCCATTATATGTGGTGGAAGATGACATTGTGCAATTTACAGTGAAAATGCAAAACCTTTTCATCAATAAGTACATTGCTTTGAGTCTGCACAAAATGCTCACTCAGTTGAATCCCCTGTTAATAGGGGTTCCCCGTCCTGTGTCTGACGTCAGTCCATGTGTATGTGGGCGGGAAAGGGCCGATGCAGCCAGTTTGTTGAAGGAAAATCATTACCCTTACCCCTAAAGCATTTGCACTCCCAAGCGCTCCCTTCCTGACAGCGACTCTAACTCAACACGTCTCCGATGTAGTTATTTTGTATGTTCAGCCAGCCTGCCTCCTTACATAGAGCAACTACTGTTTATAGTAGGCAGGACGGGGAGGGGCAGAAAAGTCGGGAAAGAATGCGAGGTGGATGACTGAGAACAGCGTCCCCACCCCTGCACTGGCTACAGGAGACGCCAGGGTATTTTTAGAAAGAGAGGGTGCCAGAAGTCATTTCAATTTGCTGCTAGATGTTGTTGAGCCAAGAATGAGGACAGAGGGGGTATATGTCTTAAAGGTTACGGCCTGGTCTTGTGGATCAGCGGTCGTTAAAGTGTCACAGTTGCAGTTAAGTGGGACAACTGTGCTTTTTTAGGAGGGACAAAGGGTGGAGGCGGTGTATTTCGGGCCGTAGAAGAAGACATTAACATACAGAGAGATATTCTTAAGATGGTAAAGGGAAGTAATGTTGGAAACAGTGCTGGAAAGCCTGTGTTGTTTAGTTGTCTACCTCTGTATTGTAATTGTGGGAGTGTTTATTAATAAATACACTTCGGTTTTGAGGTGTCACAATGGTTTCATCTGCTGCTCTGTGCCATTTTCTCTCTCGCTCCTTTCTGTCTATCTAACTGGTGAAAGGGTCAGTTCAGAAAGTCAGTGATGTGCATGTTATAACACAGACACCAATACTTGACAGACAATTTTTGTATTGTTCTTTTTTTTTTTGCTTCATTGTTTTATTTATTTTTCACAAAATATGCATTTTTGCTGTCTTGTTTTCGCAGACTGAGTCAAAATATTGGTGGGACAATTGACCACAAATATGGAAAGCAGCCTAAAGGAGTTGTCTTGGAAAACCTATGTTGTCAGTTCCCTGTATTGTAATGTCTCCCTCTCTTTTACAGACAGTCTTTGTCTCTCTGACTGTTCCCAAGTGTCGCTTCTGTCAGACTGTGATTATTAAACCCAGCTTCATTCTGTCTGTTATTTAGGCCAACAGTGGTTTGTGCAACAGACAGAAGGCTGTATTATCTGTCTCTCGTCGCTCCTCCATGGATCTGTTTGGCCTCTCCTGGTCCAACCCTGCAGTTATTCTCAGGAAACAGTGTAACATTACTCCAGGCCCCAGAGCATTGAGGAGTGCCCTGTAACACAGCTCTGCAATGACATTCACTCAAAACAAGCACAACACAGTGTTGACTGTCAGCAGCCTTGCATTATGTTACATTAACTGTTTTCCACCCAAAGTCATGTGCATATACTCCCTGGAGGCTTATTTTGCCAGAGATAAAAATATCTGTCAGGAGATGGAAACAGTATTTCAGTCTGCTGTTGGTTTAAGTCAGTATTTTTTTGTTAGGGTGAAATAAGTGGCTTTAAACTAATGCGTCTTTTTGTGTTGATATTTCTTCAGTTCAAGGAGAAATTCAGTTGTTAGGACTCTTCAAATTAATGATTTAAGCAAATTAATTAATTCTTCATCTTCTATAGATAGACTGATTGTACAGTCTAATGGCAGTCAGAAAGGAGGAGTTCTTGTGGTGGTCTGTCCTGCAGCTCACTGATCTCAGACATCCTCTGGCTCCTCTCTGTTGTTCAAAAGCTCAATGCAGGGAAAAAGGCCAAATGTGAGAACTTTCTTTGAATAAAGCATTGTCTCAGTCCTACTGCCAACAGCTCCACATCCTGACAATCTAGCCTTATAGGTCACTGACCTGGACTGTCCTGTTGTACTATTAAAGCTGAAAAAATAATATTTTCGTCAATTTAAGATAATCAAAGGAAACACACATTCATTTTTTTATGATTTATTTATGTTATAGATTGAACAACTGGCTATAGCTACATGGCGCATATCCTTCCTTCTGTACTTAAAATAATAATGTTGACATAAGATTACATCAGTTATAGCTTCAATATTGATTTAAATAGTTTTAAACAAAAAGTCCAGCCCTAACTCTATACATCATTTTATCCAGATAATATCAAGTTGTAAGGCCCACAATTGTATCTTCTTTTAATCTATATTCACTGTGAGGCATTAAAAAAGCAGCCGAAAGTTTCCTTTCCTGTGTTTCCTGTGTGGGGCACTTGACTTGTGTTGTTTTCTCCACATGATTTAAATCGTAGTGGTTCATATTACCTGGAGCAAACACACATAAGATCAACTTTAAAGCTTCATGTGATTGGCATGTGAGTAGCATTGCTCATCAATTTTTCATACATAGCCATGCTCTTAAGCTACTTCTCTTCATTTTATGATATCCATTATTTATTCACATGTATAGACAGATAGATCAATATGCAATTTGTCATTTTTCCTCCACTCTGACATATTCCCCTCTTGTCCCTTTTTACCCCCACAGTGGAGCCAAAGGTGTACGTGTCGGCGGGGCCCACCGCGCTGCTGGACGGGGGGAATGAGTCTCTGGTGGCCACCTGTATAGCTGAGCGGGGACGTCCTGCGGCAGAGGTTTTCTGGGAGACAGATCTGTATGGCAGAAGTGACAGACAAACTCAAGAGGAGCCCAACGGCACCACCACTGTGCACATGCGCTACATGTGGGCACCTCAGAGCTTCGCCCAGGGCAAGATCCTCACCTGTGTGGTGCGGCATCCGGCCCTGCAGACTGAGTTCCGCATCCCTTTTACACTTAATGTTCAGTGTGAGTGGCCGTCTCTCATCTGGAAGGAGCAGACATATAACACACTACATATCTGAGATTCATGCGGTACTCCAATGGTTCTAGCTTCAGAGTTAGGAAATCGTTCTTCCATTTTGGTTAAGAAGGTTGCAATATTAACTTAGTGATACATTCAGTAATTGCACTCTTCACCTCTCATGTTTAACAATATCCTCTTATTAACCTTTTTACCTGTCATACTGATACTGGCATCATGATAGGGACAAATCAAAACCTTTGAATCTTGTTGACGAGGTGTTTTTGTTTTGTTGCAGCACCTACTCCATTGTCATGTAAACTGTGACATCTTATAGAGTAGGTGGTAAAATTCATTTGTGTTTCAAGAACTACAGTGTCCTCACTAGCTAAGTGTACCTGTGAGAATGCAGATTGTCTTGAGTGTGCTACATGATGTCACATGATGTTACATATCTCAGTAGAAACTCTGAGAACATTGCTCTTAAGTTTAGGTCACTCTCTGTAAACAACCATCCAACATTATACATTTGAGCAAAGAGCAAAAAAAAAAGAATCTTCATTGCTGCAGTATTGCTGCCTATAAATGAAATTTAGACTCACCAAAATTCTTTCCCAGACAGACAGTCGCTGACCTTGAAAAGAAACTATTTTTTAATCTATCCAACACCACATAAATGAAGCAGAAAGGGACATAATATATTTTTTCCCATTTCTAATATTGCTACATCTTAGTGTTGCACTCTAGATTTTTTTTTCCTGGCTTCTTGCCCCCCTTTTTAACACAACAGTTATTGGAAGCAAACAAGCCATTAGCATTAACTCCCAGCTGCTGAAATTAACACTGATTTACAGTCATTCTTTTTTATGTTGACTGTGCTGCAGCTGTTGTGCAGTTATATTCTCTGTTTCGGAGAATTACTCTATTCTGGGTGATAACAGTCCCGCATGGCATCAAATAATGTATGATGTATGCGCTAATAAGCAGAATGAGTGTAGCCAAACAAGTTTAGTGTTCTTTTTGAGATACAATTTAAGACAAATAAACAACATTATTCTTTTGAAGTCATGCCAATTTAAAACCTCACACTGCTAATATCAGTGAAAGTGCTTTTATTTATTCTGCCCAAAGACAAAATGCAATGAACTGAATTAATGCATACTTCCTTTGCACATGCTTCTGAGGTATGTCTCTGTTTGGTCTGCGAGTGTGGGCTAATGAAGGTATTTTATGAAATATTGATCAGGCTTTAGCAGCAACACAAGTAGCAAAAGCTGAAGGAGCGGGGTGGGCAGTCATTGGAGGCGCAAAAAAACCAAGGTTAATACATTAAGAAGGAGGCTTTCCAGCTCAATAAATCATGTCAAATGCAGAGGCAGGGGATTTTAAGTGCAAAAGAAGCACAAATTCAACGTCCAAGCGTGTGAAAAGGGTCAGCGGACAAGACGAGCAAGAGCAGCGGCATCTTTCCGTGCGCAGTAATGACTTCCTCGTTTGGTCTCCAGAGAAATCAAAATGAAAAATTGGAAATCTCACTCAGTGTTTGCTGTGTTTTATTACAGTGGCATGTTGCAGTTCATGCAGCTGTGCTTCTGCCTTCTTTGTCTTTTTGGTCATGGTCGGCCAGTGGAGTTTATTATTAGCTGTGGTGCATTTACAGTCTGAGTGAGTTGTTTTATTCTCCAACTTCCCGCAAGCCAGGGTCAGTTTGTTTGTTTGCTCGGTGCACGTTCACCGGCAGACACTGTTCTCAGTGACAGCTCTGTACAACAGAGTTAATAATGCACACCTTGTTCTTCGAGGAAAAGTTCATTTGTCTTATGGCTGAATAGGATCATGAGGTTCTGTTGTGTTCAAACAGTTAAAATAGACTCTTTTTTACAGTTGCTCCAATGGTATCGATTGATGGAGTTGGCCAGAACTGGTTTGTGGGTCAAGCGAATGTGAAGTTTGAGTGTGGAGCCAGAGCCAACCCACCTGCCCGCTATTTCACCTGGGTCAGGTTAGTATCTCCAGCAATCACTGAGATGTTTCCCCCGCTTTTCAGGTAAAATGACCGTCTCACTGACTATCTCCATAATCAGTGGTCACTATCTTCTTTGAGCTTAAGATCTACTTCCTCAGTTTTGAAGACAGGATCTACTTACTGAAACACAAAGTGAAAATGCCCAGATTGTTCAAAATCAAGGCTATTTTTAGGCTTGATTTGAAATATATTCAACCATTTTATCCAACTATCTAGTTGGTACAACAAAGAAAAGTGCTCTGCCAGAATTTTTATGGTTAGGAAATATAAAAGATGTTAGACCATTATAGACAATAAGCTGGAGCCTATCCCAGCAGCTTCGGGCCTGAGGTGGGCTGCACCCTGGACAACAGCCAGTTATTCGCTTGTTCTATCAGCAATTTAATTAAAATTACAACATTTACTAGTAGCATTTTGGAAAGTATAACATAAAAACTTTAAATTTGTAGAAGTAAATTGCATCGTTTCTACTTTTTATACAGCCTGTATGTCCATTTAATTTATTTAATTGCCAGAATAGCTTGTGTGATTCAAAAGGACATTTTAGAACAATATAGTTTAACACGATTTTTGTCATGGAAACTGAGACTTATCTAACAGAGGCTGTATATATTGAAAGCAAACTTAGTCAAAGTCCTTTCTCTTAACTTGGTGATCTGACCTATATGTAAAATTATTACAAACATTGGCCTCTGTCTAAATTAAAGGTAAAGTAACTGCGACACTGTCAGACCTTGACACACATATTTGCACACATATACCACATATACCCACTGTCAGGATCACAGGACAAAAGAGAACCTAGAACTGTTGTGTTAACTCAAGTAAAAATAACGAGATAGACGCATTTTGTCAAAAGGTGTTCAGCTGTTCAGCTCAATCTCCACAGCTACTCGCTTAGAAATGAACATAAACTATCATTAAATGCCTTGCTAACTATAAACACTGTCCCAGAGGAGGATAGAGACAAGATATCAGTAGCCAGTTGTTTTGGGAAGCAGCTTGACTCTAAAAGGCACTGCGTTCTGTGGATCACTGTGATGCATTGATTTTGTAACAAGTATCATCATAACCAGAGCTACATGTTTCAACTGCTGCTTCTTGTATCTAATATTTCAGTAAATGAATTTGGGCTGCAAACACATCAAATTGAAGTTGTTGTCACAACAGCAGAAAGTGGTATTGCATAACTTGTAAATCAGCTGTTTGCGTCATTTATATCCCAATTCTTAGCCAGAGTTACATTAAAAAGCAACAAGAGACAGGCTATAAATGACTCCCAGCATAGTTTTGGAGCCTGGACACTGGAGCTGTCAAATGCACTGTTGCGCCCACAGAGAGGACTCGTAGCTATAAATACAAGAGCCCCAAAGGTTCATACATTAAATCAACTCCGCAACTATTGGCAGCTCTTTGTTACTAAGTCAGTCAAAAACAAGAGGTATGCTCTCATTCCATACAACCGTAGCACGAGCACCTAGACAGCCATAATGACTTTTTTTTTTTCTGGCTGTGACACTGAAGTGTTGTGTTCATGCGGAAAACGTTTGCTGCTGTGGTTAGCTCAGATGATTATGTATGATCAAAGCTACAGACAGACTATAGACCGAAGGGACACTGTCTGCAGGATGGTGAAGTCACTGTTAGTTGTTGGGCAACATAGTACAGTAATCAACATTCATTGCAATATCAAAATGCATAGTATTACAGAGTCTCTTTTGAAGAGCTATAAATGGATGATATTCCAAAGCTCACTGCTGTAGAAGCTTACTATAGATCTACTAGTGGCTAAAGTGGGTATGCACAGCTCTGTCTTTTGGGTCTTTTTTGCAGCAAACCCAAAGCAGAAAGATTTTTCAAAAAAAAAAGTTAATGTCAAGCTAGTTTAAAATCATGTACTTGATGCAAAAAGCAATGAAACACATGGCTAATTTGCATAAATAAACAAATCCACACAATAAAAAAATGCAACACTCTATTGTTTGTGTCCATTTACCACCACTTTGCCTATTGTCTTTATCACAGAGGTCATATGATTACTTCCCTGGTATCAACTGATCTTCTTTGCCGTTTGCAGTTATTCCAGCTGCTCTCAAAGCGGCAGTACTGGTTTGGCTGTTCTTGACCAATCAGTTTAATTTATTGTCAAACTGAATTATTCAATGAAAAGATAATGTATTTCCAACTTTGCTAATGTCATGCAGCCCTGGTCTAAATATGAACTTAAAAACAGTCTCTTTCTTTTTAATTATGAGCTTTTAAGTTCTCTTATCTGCTTCCTTTTGCACAGATTGGATGGACTCATGCCTGATGGAGTTAGGATTGTCAACAATAGCTTTGCCTTTACTCGTCCTCTGGAGCGGAATGACTCAGGAGTGTACCGCTGTGAAGTGATGAACGACATCGGTCTCCGCAGTAGAGATGTAAACCTCTGGGTCCAAGGTACTCATTGCCTTCATGTATTTTCTCCCCCATATCATTATTCTACAATGATGTGCCTCTTCTTTTATTTTAGAGTCAAGCACCTCTTAAAGTGGGTGAGCAGAGAGAATTCCCCACACATTCTTACATTGCTCTTGTTTATTTGAAGTGAGATTAGCCTCTTAGCGAGCTGGCCACTCAGTTTTGGCAGAGTTAAGCCTCCGTATGAATGTCCCTGCCCAGATCTGCTTTCACACATTCCTTGCAACAGAGTGCAGATAAAGAGTATCACTACCAAACGTTTCAAGTGTTGTGGTTTTGGCAACATTAGATTTCACAGATAACCCCGGTTTAGGACGCACTCAGCAAAAATATGCACCCACGTTGCTCTTTCTTTGTTTTATTTTAGGTCAGGTTTCACTGAGGAACATAATGGCCTGAGCATCACAATCAAAACATGTCACACAGCTTAAGTACACCACACTTGTAGACGCACACAAAGTAAATCTGCAACAAGTAGTTGAACTTAATAGTAGTGCTGTTTTTAGTTTCTTTTTCTTTAGATTTATCCTGAGCAATTGCCAGCTGATCCTGCCCCAGATATGTCTCTTCTACCCAGGTCAACACAACCTCATCTTTGCAGTATGCTCAGTGGCATCACACAGCTGTCAATCAGCACAAATCTAGCAACATTTTTTCAAATGTACTTTTTTCATGTTATTGCTGACTCTGCAGTGTCAGCCATTGTAATGCTAATCCAACTTTTTGTTCTTTTAGTTAAACATTGCAACTTAATCAAAATGTGGACATAAGCATATGTGGACGTTATAGCCCCCTCTCATACAATCATTGGTGATGCAATCATTTGCTTAACTGAAATGGATAACACTGGGGAATGGTGTATAGACACAATCATAATTGTCTGTTTTAATAGAATATCCAGCAGCCAACTTGAACTTTATGCTTTAGCCATTTTGGCATGAGCTGTGACACCTGTGTGGAAACTCATTTCACTTTTATTTTGTTCTTTGAATTATGGAACTGTCTTTTTTCTTCATGCCTATTTCTTTTTAATCTTAACCTGCTCCGAAGTATCTTCAGTGCAAGTTTCAGTCAAGATCTACGTTTATTGAAAACCAGCTTTATGGCTCCTAAAAGCTAGGGTCAAAGTTAGCCAGCAAACCCCCAAATCCAGCTTCAGACAACCAGGCCTTGAAGTCCATATATAGACCACTTTTACAATCATGGAGAAGTAGTGCATAATGGTAACAAAGGTAAAATGTTGTGTTTCTTAGGAAAAATTTCAACAATCTGCAAAAAACATTATAATAAACAGCAAGTAAAAGATCTCAAGACTAATGTCCTGGTAACATCCTGGAAAATGATCTCCAGAAACTCTGTGTTTTGTCTAGTTTGGATGGATTTATGGAAATGCATTGATATAAAAGTCGACTTGATCCTAAATCAGTCTGGTGTGCTTCCTGTCTGTCCAGGCTTTGCTCTTGACTTCATTACACTACAGCGAGGGCGTGTATCCTGAGAACTCTGCATCTCTCTGTATTCCTTTGAATCCTTTCCCAAACAGAGCCGCTGCTGCTTTTGGACTGCTCCTCTACTTTACACACTGCGTTCTCAGTTTTCTCACCGTCGACAGCAAAGAACTGGACTAGCCCCAAAAAAAAGGCTGTCAGGCTCCATCTGTTTACAGGCCCCGCTTTAGAGTCACGCTCCGAATGAAAGCACAGCTGACGTCCTGTCCGAGAGGGAGCTGCGCTGAGCAATTATCTGGCCTCTCTTGTCAAATATTAAGACTCGGGCATGGGGCCTCCGCTTCCCTCCCCTGTGGAGAGGGCCAGATCCAGCGCAGTTTTCTCCATACGCCTCCTCCCCCCACGGCGGCTGCTGCTTGTTGTGGAGCTGTTTCACATTCCCCGTTGCCTGTGCAGCCTTGTGGTTTTTGGCTGCTAGACTGGGAGTTGATCAGCTACATGCTTGCAGATGCTCATAACTTTGAGCAAGGAGAATAAATTGCCCCCCTCTAGGGTGGGATTGATGCAGAATTATTATGAGGACTGTTGCCAGAGCGTCGTTGACTGTCCTTGATTTGCGTCTGTTGTCTTCACTGATGATTTGAGTTTAGCTGTCATTCTCTAGGGCTAAATACATTACATTCAACTGGATGAAACAAGGTTGTATACATAAATGGTACATATGCTTGACAATATGCCTGATTTTATAACTTCTATTGGACAAAACAGGGATAAACTAGGATCTAACCAAGTGAAACCTGAACGCATTTCTGAGATTAAACAAGACTAAACCCAGGATTGAAATGGGGAGCAGTCAAGACTGAAATAAATATCTAATCTAATGTAATTAAAATTGCACCTAGGACATAAAGGTGAAAAACAGGACTAAACAATGACATAATTCAAGAGTAAACCAGCACTCAGTCAGGACTAAAAATCCAGGTCTAAACCAGGACTAAACCAAAGGCTAAATCTGTGCCTAATCTTGACCAAACTCAAGGCAGGAGTAAGTCAAGACTAAAACAAAGACTGAACCAGAACTGAACCCACAACTAAAACGGGACTTAATTAGATTTAAATCAAGGGCAAACCCAGGACCAAATCAAGACTATACCTTTACACTTAGCCTGGACTATCCCCAAGACAAATCCAAGGACCAAAACTGTATCAAATCAAAGAGTAGACTAAACCAAACCAGGCCTGAACTCCACGGGGTATAACCAGGACTACACCAGAACTTAAACATGGACTAAACCAAAACAATACCACAAAAAGACTAAATCTAGGACAAACTCAAGGTTTAGCCGGGACTACACCAGGACTTAACCCAGGTCTAATCCAAGTCCAGACTTATTCAGTGCCAAATTAGGACAAGCCTTTGAGTAAGTCAACTAAATCAATGACTAAAACTAAAGACACACACCACAACTGGAGCTGATTACTAAATCAAGACTAAACCCAGGACTTAACCTGGACTAACCCCATTACAAAATCAGGATCTAAAACAGGACTAAATCAACACTAAACAAAAAACTAAAGCTGAACAGGGAATACACATTACCCAGTTCTAAACTAAGAATTAAGCCAGGACTGAAACCAGGACTAAACCAATACTAAACTAGGACTAAAAGCAAAACAGGGGCTGAATAAGACGAAACCACACTGTCACACCAGCATCAAATTTAGACAAAGCAACCCAACCAGCTTAGTTAGTTCTAAAACTCCACAGCATTTTCTGTTGCCCTAGTGTAAAGCCCATGACTATGGCCTTAAATCAGACCAGTCCACTTCCACAAATCATTTCAGGTTAAAAACTGGTCTCTAAAGCCTTACAGAGTTACAGACCTGTGTCAGTCTTTGTAGCCAAGTCTGTAAAGCTGCTTTTGAGTGAAAGTACTATCAGTATCAGGCTGCTCCTAGCCACAGAGGCGAGAGGTCAGGACAGAGACACTTCTCCTGACCTTGAGCTCTCACAGCTCTGTCTCTGGCTCCATCACAAACAGCAGCCAACGAGGACAAACCAGACGCAGGAGCCCCACATCGATCACACAGCGTTTCATCTTCTCACATGACTTCTCCACAGCAGCCTGCAGAGAGAGGGAGGGAGAGCTAATCACACTCACTCTGCGATCCTCGCCCCCACGTTCTGCCACACTATGACAGTTTGCACTTAACCTCCTCCTGGCCCTCTCATTTCCTCCTTTTTGCTCCGTGGCGCAGCTTTCAGCAGATTCCCATTCTCAGGAGAGGCATGTCTGTGGTCGAACTGCACGCGGAGATGTTATAAATTAATTGAAGAACCATTCGTGCTTGCTTTGTCAGTCATATAGAACGTAAAGTATTCCTTCTCCTATACTGTTGATTTTTTTATGCATTGACAGTAAAAGGAAGTGGAGAACAGTTAGGTCATCAATTTCTATTAGAAGAAAGCCTTGGAAGCTTAACTTATGAGATTGTGTGTGGCCTTGTTAATATATTTAGAGTCTTTTTAGGAGCATAGAACATGATGGTCAAAATGGTAGCTGTTGCTAGCTAGAAATGCCAGTAAATTAAAGCAGATGTTAATATAGCATTTAGAAAACGTTTATCTGAAGAAGCTGTGAAAGTATGTTTTGAGGCTAGCTGCTATGTAACTCAAAAGAGTGTATGAAGTGTGAACAAGATAATTATTATGTGGGAAAATGAAGAAACCACCAAGTACCATACAGTATGATACAACTCTGGGTGTGCTGACATTTGTCATTGTCTGACGTGTGCTGATGAAAACAAGTGTTGTGCATTGTTGTGTATTTTTAACATAATTTTTATGACTTGAGTTTGGCCTATTCCTTGTTTCCCACATATACAGCTGCTGCTTCGCCATGTCACAGAAGCCATAATTCTGATGCAAAATTGCTTTTTAACAATTATTACATAAAGGTCCACAGAAATTCACAAGATATCTGCCCATGTAAAATATTATAGTGTAGGTAGCAAAGGCAGATGACTGAAAACACACACCTAAAAGCCAAATCTGTTTACAGAAGAAAGAAAATCGTATTGTAGTGTAGTACCATAGTAATGGGTCACAGTTGATAAGCTTGATTGAATTGTTTCAAAATCCTGCAAAACATCTGCTGTTTAAATTGAGGCCCTAACTGAACATATTGACTAAAATATTGACTATTTTGTTTTGTTGTTTGAATGGGAGTCAATGGGAATCAATAGGAGCCATCTTGGAGTCGACACTTCATCAATGTCAGTAGTCACTTTGAGGCTCTGTTCTGTGATATCGGTGGGAATTTGTCTGATAATTATCCTGTCTCAGTCAGCCAGTGTCCCTGTCAGACAGCAAAACATTCATTTTTTCTTAACTCTAAACCATTCCTGCTATGTCTTATCTCTCCCTTTTTACTCCGGGTATGGGATAAAAATTGTGACTTTACACACCCAATGCTTTTTAGGTGAAGGTGAGGTAAAAAGAAGACCTATGCCACAATGAAAAGGGACCACAAAAGGTCCTAAAGACAATAAGAAATCAATTAAATATTGACTAAAGAAAGGTGTTTTCCTTTGAATGAGATTCAAGCTAATAAACCAGTCCACTCCTCTTTACTTTCAATGTTTTTATGTCTTCTTTTTACACTTCACATGTAACCTCCTTCTCTTTTGTGTTTTTCTCCACAGACCCTCCTCCCACGACAGTCTCCCCCACCACCACCTCCCCTCTCACATCCAGAGCAGGCACCGCAGTGGACCAACGCCGTGCACAGTTCTCTTCTCCAACCCTGGCCTCTTTACCCGACAGCACCTTGGGCACTATTATCGGCGGCGCTGTCGGCGGGGTTTTATTCCTCATCTTCCTTCTCATCCTAGGTGTGGCCTGCTATATGCGCCAACGCCGCACCTTCAGGGGGGACTACTACACCAAGCAGTACCTGGGCCCCTCTGACATGCAGAAGGAGGCCCAGCTGGACGTCCTACAGCCGCACGAGCTACAGGAAGTCTACGGGGACAAGACCAGCAAAGGCAGCCAGGACCTCAAACCCAAACTGGGAGGGGACATTATTTATCCCGAATACAAAGAACGGGACGAGTGGGTCGACAGAGGAGACAACCATCGAGGTCTTAAAGAGGGAAACTACTACCCTGACCAATACAACACTCAAAACATGCACCCCTGTGGGCCGCCTGTTCACAGCACCATAGTAAACAACGGCTCCCCCTATTTACCCGAAGACTGCTATGACAATGGCACGGACAGCGATTACGTGTCCCATATGGACGGCTCGGTTATCTCACGCAGGGAATGGTATGTTTGAGCCGACGACAAGCTGAGAAAAAAACTTGACATAAATAAAAACAGCACGAACTCTCATGTCATTACATTTGAAAGGTGACATTTCTCAGCCCTCGAAGCGAACTGCTCTGCCTTGATTGTAACCACTCAACCTTAAGGAGGTCGAACTTTAAGGAAGCTATGAATGAGCTGGAAGCTCCTCCGTGATCTTGTCTGCTTTAGAGGATCTAAGCTTCCAATGGAGTTTAGTAGTGTTTGTGTCCACACCTGTCTCTGTCCCAGGCCAGGTGTCCGGAGCCTCCGCGGGGAAGAAGTATTTATGTCTCTGACCGTCTGCTCCGTCTGTCTTGTCTTCTCATAAATACTTCTGTGGCATTTTACAGCAGACTTTTTTTCATCCAGCTGAAATCACTATCATGGCTGCAAAAAGTATTAACAGCAAACTAAACTGCATGCGGAATATGCTGAAGTGAGTAAAGGGAAAGGTGGATAGACACGTGATGAAAAGGGAGGAATTTACAGGTATTGGACTGAGGGAATGTGATGAAGAACACTGCCCTGATGAACTACAAGTATTCAGCTGTATTTCACACTTATCTACACTTCTCAACTTCAGTGTGTTACCTACAATAACAGTATTTGTTCCAGTTTTGAGAAGTGGACAGGAAAAAGACAGAAAGATGTATTGCTATATAAAGTTTTCATCTATATCTATATTTAACTAAGTAGCCAAATCCTGACAGGTAGTTCATAAATTAAAATATTCCATGGTGGAGTCTTGGCAGCTCTGAAGATTAATTGCTTTAACTATTTTATGGCAGCGTGTTGCCATAACATTTTAAAAACACTATTTACACAAGCATTTAAGAAATAAGGCACAAGTTTATATAACGTGATAAGGAATTAATGTAGCTGTCAAGAATACTGTATTGTTTTCCTCTAGCAACATACCAGAGAATACACACAACACACACCCTGCAGTTCTTGAGCAAAGCATTTTCAAAAGTTTCTCTTTTAACATAAAAAACAATAAATAAGTGAAAGTGGCAAAATGATATTAACATAGGAATTTCCCCCTATGCAGCATCCAGACTGGAGTTTTAGGATCTAATGGTAAAACAGAGAAACCTTTACAATAGAAAATGTGTGTTGTTTTGGATGGAGACAGACTTGATAAAGATGATGCAGGCAAATGCATATGTTTTTGTAGCACTGAAGAAAAAGCCAGTAGTCTTCACTTATTGGATGCACTGACCTCATTTCTGAAAGGCTAAAATGGATGAATTTTAAGTTTAAAATAGTTTAGACAGCCACAGTACTTTTTAGTTCAATACACATTGAGTGCTAGCTTTTAGTCCTTTAGTTCTATTGATGCTAATGTAATAACATCCTATTTACGGTCAGTGGTCTAAGCTTATAGAAAGCACTGATATCATTTGGAAAAAAATAAAAATTCATCAATATAATATAAAAATGAAAAAGAACGATTGACCTAGCCATAGATCCCATTAGTATAAAAGCTGTCTTATGATACACTTGCTTTTTTTTAGATCAATGCATTTGGCTGCTGTCTCCACTGGCAGTTGTTAAGCTTCTACATTTAGTGTAGACTTACTCTATATAAAATCCATGTTAACAAATATGAACAAGGCTTTTTTTCCTTAAACAATTAAGTGTTGGATCAAGTCTAGTGATCTTTACAAAAACCTTAACATTTTAGCATCTGTGTTGTCTCCCTGTCTGCTTCTCAAAATAGGACATTCCTACCACTGGCTGTTGTCACTCAGACACTCACTAAAGCTCTGATACAAACAACATGAACCAGTCCTTTAACAGCATCAGTATTCTAACTTTACACCAGTCTGAGTCTGGATGTAAAAAGCACAGCTCTGTTATGACAGTTGTTAGTGAACATAAAAGGCCGCTGCCTGGGCCTGTGTCTTCTCCACTTGGCCATGATAACAGGCTGCACCGCTATCCCCTAACACCAATTGGGTTCTTACTCTTTTTTATTCCAAACTCGGATGAAAGCAAAGTGGTATAAATACCAGATGTGAGTATCGCAGCTGTCATCATGCGCCGTTTTGTGGCTCCATAAACCGCTGCCATTTACACTCAGCTCCCGCTCCAGCACTCCAAAGTCAATATTCTTCACAGAGAATATGAAAACTACTCATTGAGACAGCGCTACGGAGCTTTATCTCACATGTACCTCGCAGCAGTTGGAAAAGTTCGGAGCGGATAACGTCACTACTGATCACAGAGTGCGCTAATGCCGAGGGTTTGGCTGCTTTGCAATTCCTCCAGCGATCATGGAAAGTAGAAATCTAATACACAAGTTAGAAAACAGAGGTTAATAGCTCCCTGGGGGATTTTTTTCCCCCCTTCTTCTACAAACAACAAATCCATTGACATTAAACTGAAACAAAAGCGGTGACATCATCAGTGAGCTCATCTGCTCGGACCCACTCTTTCCACGTTTGTGTTTCCTCAGGATCGGAATGATACTTGGATCAAAGTGGCCTCTGTTAAGCCCCACAAGAAAAGGGGGAAGCTAGCTTTGGAACAATCCCAGTCCAGTCAATCAGTGCCTAAAGAAGTGACCATTTATGTGTGCTATAGTCAGACATAGACAAAGGTGGGTAGAGAGCAAAAAAGAAGTGGCAAAAGTTCTATTTCTTTGTCAGATTGAAGCTTACATTTAATTTGGTAAAATTATAAAAATGGGTCGTACTTTTTGTGGTCTAAAATAGAAGTATAATAGTAGTTTAGGTTGGAAGGGCTGGGTAAGGTGTGGTATGACTATATTGTTAATATGGTTTATGTTAGAGTAACTGTAGAGCTGCACTGCTAATTAATTTGTTTCTCTCACTCTAACCCACTGCTTGTCTTCTGAGCGCTCTTCTGTAAATGGCACACTCAATCTGAAAGCTGCATTTCTTATCGTTTATTTCAACACTTGAGCATTATTTTGGAGTCAGATAGTGAAAGCTTTGTCATAAAAAATGGCCCATATCTTCATAGTAAAATAAAATTAAAAGTAAAAGTGAGCACATTTTCACAAAAATTGCCTAGCTCCTACACACCTCCAGACTCAGATGGGGTTGTGTTCACTCGGAGACCTCCCTCGATCTTATTGGGGTTTTATACATCAAGTTGCGCTCATATTCTATTTTCTCCCGCTTCTCCACCCTTAAGTTCCCACAAGGCACTGCCAGCGCTACTCTTGAGAGTTTAGAAGTCTGAGAATAACCCCACTTTAATCTGCGCAGGCCGCTCTCACTCTCACACACGCACTGGGCACCGCACATCTGCCGCTGCAGCCCGCATTCAAAGAGCGCTCCTCACCTCAGACTCCGGGCTTTTTAATTAACGTCGACTCTGTTCTGCTGCCACACTCTCCCATTTGCTGATATACTGCACATATCCCTGTCTGCATGCACACATTTTATATGGCTGATTCATAGTCAACTTTTTTAGCTCCAAACAAACTGTTGCCTCTGATCTTAAAGGTCACCTATTAAGCTTTTTCATTGTCTTTACTGGGGGTTTTGTTCACATAAAAGCTCTATTAAGTTTTCAAGTCCAAAGCTGCAGCCTGGTGGGGCTTTTTTTCTAAAGCATGGTCCTTGTTTGAATGCACTACATCAATAAGAGCATTACATGGGCAGTGCTGCTGATCAATCACTACCACAATGGGATGGGTGTCCTTGAAGAAACACAAAGTAAACTTTACTTTATAGTAAGTAAGAGTTAGCAGCATCAGCTTCGTACAAAGTAACGTCATACCACCAATAGTAGTACATTTATATGAAATATAAAGATAATTTGATTTGTAGGTGAGTTGCCATTAACTAAACTATGAATTAGGTCAATCCTAGAATTAACAGTAGAAGAAATACATAGATTCCAGTTGTTTCTCAGATGCATTCGTAATTAGGCTCAATCTCTCATGCATTACTGTTTTCTTTTCTGCAGTTTTACATGTCACTCAGAGCAACTTCACAGTCTGTATGATTTGAGATGCTCAGTGTGTTTTATGCTATGATTCAACTAGGGTCAAAAACACGCAGCATCAGCGATTGGTAACTTCAATGATGTCAAAAGAGCCACAGAGTTTGGAAAAAGACAACTGGGTTTCAGAGCTGCAAAAAGCCATCTGGCTAACTCCTGTGCTAATCTACGGTTGTAGCGGGATTTGCTCTCATTGAACATTTCTGAAACGGTTACATATTTGTTGCAAAGAATGTTTGTTTTTCCGACTGAGATCACTTGTCTTTGACACACTTTCCGACCTCCATCCACTGATTTGTAATCACGACGAACGCATTTGCCATCGCTTGTTGGCGACTGCATAAATCTCACAGTGTGACGGGGCCTATGCAATGTAGACAGCAAATGCAGTGTTTTTAATTCATAAAAGTAAGAGCCTTAAGAGGTCGACTATCTAAAAACTGATTGTTGACATAAAATGTTTGCTTTTAAATTTACATTTGTGGAGTGTATTTTCATTCTTACTTATTGACAAATGACTGTTTATCAGAAGAACAAACAAGCTTTGTTTCAGAAAATAATGCTGTTTTGTTTTCAATTCCCATTTTCACCCAAGTGAGGGTTCTCTGACTCCATTTGTTTAACTCCACCTTTTAGTACTATTCCGCTCCTATGGTACCCCTATTGAAGGGTACCGTTTTTATTTTGGGACCGCACAGTCCCCTTTTGACAATAAATATGCAAACTCAAATAGTTGGAAACCAAGCAAAGAGTCAACTTACACAAGAAACATCCCAAACTCATCATAATAGGCGAACTTTCAACTCCAGTGGACTATGTTTGCAGACAGATGACTTTGACCGAACATAATGCGATGAATGTGTAAATGTCCTTTCGGTTTGAGTGATGCATGTAAATTAAGTTATTTACTGCCTTCTGTGTTCTGTATTTTGTTTATAGTCATGTACATAGAGCTCCTACTTTAGTGCTTTTAGATTTATATGTTGACGTACAGTAGACTTCTGAACCCCCTACTGAATAGACGTCGGTGCCTTATACGGGCAGAACAATGCACAGAGAAGATTAATTTAAAAGGTTTTTATGACACGAAACAGGAGTTTGGACTGCTCCTGTAACACGTCTTCCATTTGTCATATTTAAAAGTAGCTTTATCCGAACACGGAACTAGACAAAGGTTGATTGTCATGCCTTGTAAACTCGCAAAAGACACATGTAACAAGTTAGTTACATTGGAAATAAAAAAAAAAGCTCTTTCACTGGGAATTTAGTGAAGCCAGATTAGAAAATATTATTGTCTTGTAAATATGCTGGCTGTTTTTTATTATTATTGAAAAAGAAAATCTTATTTTTTTGTAAGAGGTCTGTCGTTTCCGCAGAGTATTTGTTTGAGGAGCTCAGGATGTGATGAGAGTGAATCTGTTGTCACTGCATTTTCTTTGATTTTGGAGCGTTTCTGACTGATTACTATGTATGTTCTCTGAATGATTGATGTCTCACAGGAATCAGAAATGATGAACGTGCGCTAGATTGTATTTTGTTCCTTGGTTTGCAATAAAAGACCATTATTCCATTCAAAAGTGTCCTGGGATTCAATTGAAATGTTTAATCTTTATTGATTTGTCTGTTAAATTTAGTTGCACCACTATGTTCCTATCTGTTGCATTGAGTGTAAATACATTTGACAGAGTATTCTAGTGAGAAGTTTTGTTTTTGGGACGCATTAGAAAAAACTGGCAAATTGTGACAAACCAGTGAACAGCAAAGAATAGATACAATTTGATGATAGTCAAATAACACATAACAATATATATTTTATTGCCTACTCCAGTCTATACACGTCAATTCATAATTAGTTGGTTAGTAGAATATTGTATTTTTTTTTTTGTTTTAAGTATTTTTTTCTGGCAGGAGAAACCATAGCACCTGGAGAAAAACCTGTATTTGATAACTTCGTGCTAGTGTGACTTACAAATGCGTTGCTACAGGACTAACTAATTATTTGTTGATTAAAGCATAGCTAAGACGAGACCTGGGCATTTTAGAAAAACTATTTTGCTTATAATTTTAAACTTTAAACAATGTTTTTATTGAGCATAAGTGAGTTCACCATGTTGGCCCAGCACTCCACAAGAGTCCCAGGTTCTAATGTGGCCCTTGGAGGAAAATAATTGCCCACCCCTAACTAAGACCAATCAATAGCTACAACCCTGTTTGCTGTTAAGTAGTTAGCAATATAACAAACTAGTAACTGAGCAAGGAAAATATGGTAATCAAAGGCTAGTGACCAGTAACAGAAGCACTTTCATTTTCTTACTGACGACATGTGGCAAAGAGGCTAGGGGATTGGCATAGGGGCAGCAACACTGGAATGGATGGGTTTCAGAGAATGAATTTCCCCACAGGGGCAATTAATGTACATTTGAGACTAACACTATTCCTCTATCTGTACACAGTAAATATGTACGTTTATTTATGTTATAATTTCCTGACAGGGGAGATCTTTTTAAACTGTGACAAAACAAGGTAGCCTGGTTAGCCATCTGAAATCTTAAGAAGTGGTTTTAGGGGCATGACCAACCGACGTAGAATAAACTCTCTGACAGCCAACCAGTCAGAAATGAAACAACACATGAAGGCTTCCCCATTTTAGAGACATGTGACAGTTGGTCCAACAGGTTTCTACTGGTGGAAATGGCTGTCAAAGGAATTCCAGGCCCCGTCCACTCCACAAAATCCATGGGCATCATCATTTTTAAGCAAAACTTTAAGAGCATTCACATTGTGCTATGCTATGTGTAACTCCCCACTGTTCATGGGAGTGTAGTGAGCCGTCCCGCAGTGCCACATTGCACCATGGGACAGTTGGATCCAAGGAACCTCCTGGTAGACTCAAAGCAAATGGTGCCAGCAGCCAACAAAGCCAACAGGAACTGCTACCTAAAGAGTCCTGGATAACCTCCCACTTTTATCAACAACAACAACAAGCCTTAGCACATTGGGTACACCGGATGGTCATGGACGTCCCAGACACACCATTGAGTTTGAGTGGTACTGTAAATGTTAAAACAATAACAACTTCCAACTATTCTTTTAGTTAGACCAAGATAGTGTAGGAAATGGTAGAGTCAGCAAAGGGGACAGGACTGAAATGTGGTTCACTGTGAAACTGACAAACCAAAAATAGCACCATTGTTTACTCGGTTGACAAAGAACAATTCACTTTGAGGACAAAGACTTCACAGTAAACAGTTTATTTAAAGCAGGAAATGAATTCTCTGACTTGGGCCTTTTATGATGTCGACCATTTTGTTTTAAGACCCCCATCAGAGCAATTGAATCTGTTCGACTCATTGTACACTATGTATTTTTCCTGTGTCCTTCTGAGTTCACATCGTATCAGTTCTCACTTTCCCGCTTCAGGAGCAAACAACTGATGATAAAGCTCATGTAGGAGAAGAGATCTGAATACGTCTAAAAACATGAAACCCAGGACAGTGCCAAAAGTGGCTGGTCTTCTCCTCCCGGTGTTAGGTGTTGCCCCGGTTCCATCCGTCTCTGTCAGCTCCACTGTCCACACCTCTGATACTCACTAACTGACCCATCGCACACTCCTCTCTGTCCTGTCCCTCTCAGCACCCTCTCCATCACGGAGCAGGATTCAGTCACACCTGCGCCGACTCCAAACCCCGAGGCCACCCACGACTGCTTAAACCATCCTTCAATTTTAGCGCTTATCGGAAAAGAGTCTTCAGTTTGTGGACCTGACGAGAATCCTGCCCTGGGAGCATTTACAAAGGACTGGAAAAGGCCGCCTCTAATCCAGACCCTCCCACTCTAAGTGCCGGGGTTTAATCCACGGTGTTGACCCGGCTTTGGAGGTGCTATAAACAATATTAGTTTGTGTTTTTAGCTAAGTGACAGCACTAGCTTTGGGCATGGATTAACAAGTCAGGACAAGTCCAGGTTTGGTTCAGAAGCACTTTCCATAAGTCGGCAAAGTCCAGCTTTAGAGAAGAAGGCACAAATCCAACCTTTGACTCTTAATTTGCTTGACTGCTGGACATCTGTACAATCCCAGAATTATTTTTGCAACCAGACCTAACTCACTGTGGCTATTACCAAATAAGTTATCTTACGTGAAAGAGTAAGTTCAGGTAGCTATTAATTACAATGATCACGTGTCTTTTGTAAATGCTATTCTAATTGTACTATGCTAACAAACTAACTATACAGTATAACTGAGCTGAGGTGATAACAAATCTGTGCTAATGTGCTAATGTTTTATTATTGCACTTCTCTGTCAATACACTTCCACTTTCTCATTCTCACAGTGGTTTAGGATGGAATATCTTTGTTTCTGATGAACACAAACAATGCAATAGAATGCAATCATGTTGATGTAGAAGATGAAAAGAAGCTAGTTAAGAAGACATGGAAAAGATGTTGATGGTGATAGGCACCAATATCTCTAAATCAAAGGATATTACCATGCAATTCAGTTAGTATTAGCATGAAAGCAACAGACAGGTCATCTTCTGTAGTAATTATTTTTGTGTAAAGTTACAGTAGCCATTGAAAGATAATTTTTTTATTTAGTATTTATAATTTAGTCCGTTGTCTGTCTTTTGTGTCAAAGGTTATCTATCAGTTGTGTTTGTATATTTGTCTCTCTATAACTTCCCAAATGTAATGTTCATGTAGTGTGAACTATTGATTCATTTTATTGCATTTTTCAGCCACCAGCCGCCATTGCTCATACCCATCCACAGAGATCTGAACAAACACAGATACATGAGACCCAGAACACGTCCAAATGTGTCCTCAGATCTGATCTCAGGACATATTCATCTTCTGTTTGTCCCTTTTACTGACATCGTTACTGTCCATTTATCCCATGTCAGTGTCCTTGGGTTAACAATAGGTTAATTTACAGCTGCTCCATTTTGACCTTAAAACGACACGATCAGAAGAGACACCAACAGATCCATAATCCTCTGACATCTTCCTTTAGTGCGTCACTTTCATGGCCTCAGTGTCCACCTCTTCTCGGCCTGAAGCTCTGTCCCTGAGTGTGTGTGGGTGTCATCAGGGTGAGGTCCGGCTGAGGTGACCCTGCTCTAATCCATCACTCCTGCCCCGGTCGTGTTTGTGCAGGCTCACAGGTAAATACGGCCGTGTAGGTGGGCTTGGGTTACCACTCCTTTTTAAGTCTTGGGCAGATGGCTTCGAGGGATGGTTTTTTTTTTTTCACACTTAATGAATCAGTCAGCAAATGTGTTGTGTTTTGTGAGCTCGTAAACACAGCGGCAGGCCTTTTCAACGTTTTCCGAAGACCTCCACGCTGAGAGGTTGATGTCTCGGCATCAAACTGTAACCTTTGGGAAGAATTCTTGTAAAAATTCTTGTTGAGCTTTAATGCATTTCTTCATTCACACAATACGGCTGTTTCCTATCAGGAACTGTTCACACTGGGTTCAAAAGTAGATCATATTTGGGCATGTCAGTGTGAACAGACTAAAGCACAAAATTGCACCGCCAAGGTGGTTAATTTGGCCATCATGTTTTGTGACTGAGACATACTTAGCCATTGTGAAGATAAAAAAAAATGGATGGATTTTTAAAAGGTCACGGTCAAACAGCGTAAGTTCGCAGACTTCCAATAAAATGCTACCAAGACAGAACAAAACAGAGCGGCAGATGCAGAGGAACACAGACAAAAGACATTTTAAACAAACCTGAGAGGAAGGCTATTTCTTTTCATTACATGCAAAAGATTTTTTTGTTTGGCTCGTGGCCCACTAATACATTTCTGTTTGGCCCTCCAAGGAAAAAAAAGTTTTGGCACCCCTGACATAGAAAGTGTTTTTTTTTCAACCACAATCAGACCACTTCCACAGATTTAGGTCTAAATCAGATTTGAAGCGAGAAGTGAACAGCCCAATCTCTTTAAATCAAATCTCTCCAAAGCCTCATTTCCACTGAAGCAGCCGGGTACAGGTCAGTACAAGTGTTTTATTACTTTCTGAAGTGTCACCAAAAAACATTACCACTTTGGGGTGTGTGAGAGGGTAAAATTTAGCATGTTTTCTGTTGGAATATGACGTTTATCACAAGAGCAAGGCGTTGTTTATTTGAATGAAGATTATCTATCCTCCAATCAGATGACTCCACCTTTTGTAAGCAGACCAAACACATGAAACTGACCTGTCCTGTAGCTCATCAGTGGAAACAACCTTCTGGCTCTTCTTCAAAAGTTTTAATTTCAATTGTCCATATTCCATATCCATCACCTCAAAACCCCTTAGGACTCTGGCAACCTACTAGACTCACTTTTTTATTATTAGTGTAGGCGTTTTCTAGACTGCAGTCCACCTTTTATTGACCATACCTCACTGCTGAAATCAAAATTCAAGGCGTTACGTTAAGTAGCACAACTGTGTGTTAAATGTAATGGAGATTTACGGAAAAAAAAAACACTGGACCAGTCACAAAACCAAAAGTGGTGCTCTGACATTTGTGTTCTCTCAGTCTGTATGTTGATGCTGTATTTATTAAGCCCCAGAGAGAAGCGCTCCATCATCCCACTTTCATTTCATATTGTGCAATGAGAGATGCTGCTCTCAGTGCTTTTCTTTAAACAGTCAGAGGAAAAGGCTCTGAGTCAGCACCACAGAGAGGAGCCGAGCGGTTCAGAGTGGTTCAGCGTGGAGCAAAGCTGGTCAGAGCCGTCTCCAGTAACAATGTGGTCTAATGGATAAAAACCGTCATTGTCCGGGCCTGGCTCTCAGAGGACTGGCGACACAAAGGGACTTCTGTCGCTCTGTCCAGACTCAAGTACAGTCTTTTACAAACAGGACTGCTTTACTGGTTAGAAGGTGGACTTTAAATTAGGTTATTCAAAGTGACTGTTGTCTGTTACTTGTCCTCTCTGCAGCACGGCGATACAAAAAGGACAAATCTTGCACATGAAATACTGCATCCGTTCTAATAGAGTATAAAAACTTAGACTTGTCACATTTAAATCACTCAAAGCTGCAGGGGCAATGTTAGCAAATGAAAATGGAACAAAAAGAGACAGAGAAGAAGAGAAGTGCAGATAAAAAAGACCAGGATCATTTATTGTGATACATTTTAACAGAGCTTATGAGGAAAGTGTCATCTCTGAAAGAGTGCAAGTCACATGATCACCTAAAAAGAAGAAGAAACATCAATATTCATGTTTTTCAGTTAAAATATCATCAACACATCAAAGTCAGAAGAAGATTTCGGAACTCAAAAACTGGGAACGAATGAGGAGAATGTGAACACAAAAAGAGGGTTACGGTTAGGGTCCCACTAGTGTTCCTTAGGTTTGCATAACATGTGATCAATTAAGCTGTAGTTGTTAATATTTATCCAATCACGCTCCATTTTCATTCTTCTCTAAAGAACTGCATTAAGCCAGAGATTCCAAACTTCCTGTTCATGATCTCCTCAGACTCCTCTTTTTCTGTCACAAATAAATGTTAGTTTTTAATTAATTTAAATTTAACACCTTTACCTTTTACCTTTTAACACCTTTTTTACCTTACTTTGTGCAGCAATAACTTTGTAAAGAGGGAATCTCTCTGATGTTGGTTAGATTTGCACACTGTTGCCGCTACACATTTAGAGCAGAAATGGCAAACTAAAATGAAAAGAGCTTGAGCTTTTCGATTTTCAGTGTTTGCACGAGTTGGACCTTTTCAGAGACAAGACTTTGTATGAACCATGTTCTGATCCTCATACCCAGAGTTGGAACTTCCTGGCTTTTCGTACTTGGCCCATACTGGCAAACAAGTACTTTACTCTGTGTAGTGTGGATTTCCATTCCACTTTTTGTCTCTACAACACTGCTTGGAAATAAATAACTGTAAATGAAGATAAAAATAGAGCAAATGGCAGATGATATTGTGTTAAAGTTGATGAAACTGTAAAAACATCATCAATGGAATAACTCTAAACTCTGTGGATGGTTTAATACAATATGTGTTATCGGTGAGCACACAGTTTAAAGTACTCATACGAACAAAATTGGACTGTCCCAGTTAAAATGAATATTTAGCTAAAAATGCCAGATCTGTTGAGTTAAATCCAGTCCAATCCAGAAGACACCAGTGTAAAGTCTGTTCTAGCGTATGTTCTGTGTCCTGTGTGAGCTGCAGGACCCCCTCACACTCCTCTTCATCAGAGGAGGCCTCAGCGCGGCCCATGTGACAACATTTTTGTAGGAGCCACTCCGCTCTGTCCCTCTTTCTGCGGCGTCTCATTATTTCCAAAGCCGTGCGTTTAAACAAAGTGTGTTGAGCTTCAGTCGGAGCAGGACTTTGAAGTGAGCTCCCTCCTTCTGCTCGGGTTCATTAGTCCACAATCAGGGCTTTGAGGAGACCAGAGGAAGACAAGTGACCACCGGTGAAAGAACATTCAGATTTCTCTTCATTTGTCACACATCATCAGTCATTTTCTCATGTGAACGGACTCTGTGGATGGTCCAGTTAACAATAGCTACATTTTTTGGTAAGTGTTCCACCAAAAGTCAGTCAAAAATAGTCAGTCTATGGTGGCGTCTGGTTCAAAAATAACAGTGACCGTTCATAGGTCAAAAGAGCACATGTTCTAGTTCAGCTCCAGACAGTTCCACGTAGGACTTTCTCTGACGGAGCGGCCTTTAATGGGGCTCAGGGCTTTACCTCAGCTCTGATCAGAACGGGTGGGCCGCCACTGACAGGAGACCTCCACATGTCCACGCATTGTTCTGCAGAGCTGGAGCAGATATAATCTCTGCTGAATTTTAATCCGGACTAAACAATGCAGAGTCCCCTGGGAAACCTCCGTGGGGTTTAAAGACAGAGGAAACAACAACACACAGAGGAATGGACTCCAGCAAAACTCTTCTTCAGCACAAAGTCAATGAAAGTACAGAACTAACATTTTTATTGGATATTTCTAAAAAGTGTTTACTACTGTCCATCTTTTTCCTCTTATCTTATCCTCAGAGACACTTCCTCCCATCTGCCATCTTTGAATTTGGGGCATATATTTTTCACATATGTCAGCGTCCATGTTTTAAATCCTGGACAACCAAAGCAAAGCAAAGTGTGATCTAGAATAAAACCTAGACACAGCCCAGCTATATCACAGATTAGATTATACAGCGTTTAGTCTGAACCTCGAGGCTCTGAACCCAGACATAAAGCCCTGTCTGGTCTTAAATGTGTTCTTTACAGAGGTCAAGTGAGCTTTAACTTGGACATACTGCTGTCACAACTGTTACAGTGAGTCTATAGAACAGAGTTAAAACTAACCTCAGTCTGTCACTTCTGGACCAGCTCTGTCTGCTGTTAGTTATTTTTACAGCAGTGTGTCTTCACCTGTCTGTGTCAGTCTGCTCCGTCTGCTGCTGGAGGGCCTGGTACTCAGAGGTGAGTAGTAACTGGTAAGATTTACTAATACACTGGACTTCTAGGAGTAGATTTACTGCATCACGTACTCATGTCAGTTTATATACTTATCTGTATCACATGACATTTGCTCCACATAAAGACATAATAAAAGGTTAAATGTGGTTCAGTGTTTGGAGATGAAGCAGTTGGTTAGATATTCCAAGCAATATAAACACCAGTGGACTTGACCAAGTACATCTCAAAGTGTTGATGAAATGGACAAAGTGGAATTAGTTCATTTACAAATATGGTCATGAGAAGGTGTTGAAAAACATTTCAGTCTGTTGATGGGATGATAGAGAACCCTCACTAAGGGTAAAATGAGAATTCAAAATGAAACCAATAAATAAAATTTTCTTAAAAGAGTCACGTTCCACAAAAAAAGAAGGATAAATATTGTTCCTTTTTTTGAAAACAAAGCTGGTATTATGGATGAAAAACACTATGAGAGGAACCTGAGTCCCCTGATCTCTGAATTCAAACTTGAAAACTGTGAATAAACTGGTTTCTCACTTCTTCTTCTTCTTCTTCTTCTTCTCACCAGGATTTACTCTTATTGGAAACAACGGTTCACTTCATTTTGCTGATGATTCATATGTCATGTAGAAACACATTCTTGTGGCACTTGTATGACTTCACTCTTTACAAATGGCTGCTGCTGCTCTCCTCCCACGGCACAGTGAGTGTCATAAAAAAACCATGCCACACCAGCCTGTACTGTATTGGATAAGTCTGACTTGACTTTATTCTTTCCGCTGTCTGATAAGCATGTTGTTATTTAGATTTTTGACGTGTTATTTGCCTGCAATAAATTGAAACTTGAGTCTTTTCACTAATGCTCAAGTACTTTTATTTCTCCTTGTGTCATTCATCTTTGACGTACCAGTTCTTTTTCTTTCCTCCACCTTTTGGCAGCAGACCCCCTCTCCTGCAAGCAGACAGTCAGCTGCTCTTACGTCTGCTCTCTGGCACGCTCACAAGAACAGCTGGCTCTGGTGTATGCAGCCCCACAGACAGAACAGACAGACAGCCGGCCGGCCTCATACCACCGACCGAGGCCGTGTGCACGTGAGGCCGCTCGTCATGTGACCGCTGTAGACTGCTGTCAGCTCCCCCCGGCCCCGAGACCACCACCGGAGAGTGTTGTTGTCAGGTCCAGGTCCTTAGAGCAGATGAGTGGGTCTAAAACCTCACTTCACATTAATCCAGAGAGTTAAGTGTGCACCAGTCAGTCCTGTGCTTTGGTTTGTTGATGTTTTATTGTCCGTTTAGCTCTGATTTGTGCCTCTGCAGTCTTTTATCTGAGGCGATGGCTCTCCTGACGCGAACAGATGAGACTGTCACGCTCAGCTGTTCAGGGCCTGATGTATGACCAGCGCCGGTGCTCACAGTCAGGACATGTGCTTTTGTCTTAGAGGCACATCAGCGCAGACTTAACCTGTCTGATTTATAGATCTGACTCACCTAAGCAGAGTGGACTCCTCTACTGTATCTACTGAAGAGTTTCAATAAATAATGGCTGTTAATTCATTCTGAAAACTCTTTTTTAGCTGCCATTTTTATCCTTGTTGGCTAAAACCGCGCCATAAACTGATGAAACTATCTTTTAGTGGTGTCTGAGTGTCTAGTGGGCTTCAAAGTACTAGTCAATTTTTCTTCAATGCTTTATGAAAAGTACGGAAAAAAAAAAAAATCTGTTGTGTTCATGACAAGACTAATTCAGTATTGTAAAAGCTGACCATGCCTCCTACTGGCACAAAAGGATGTAACTGGCCTCCCAGGATGGCACTTTCTGAGTCTTTTATGGATGTAATATCTCAGGCCTCTACCTTCAATAATGTTTCAGAATACTTATAATAATTTTAGAAAATGGCAAAAACTTTCAAATTTGGACTGACAGCTGATTCTCGGGAGACCTGGATTCCATTCCGACTTGGGTCACTTGCCCATTGTCTTTCTCCTCTCTCTCACACAATCTACTATCAGATAAAGGCCAATAAATAAATGTAATAATTGTCAATTTTTATTAATTATAAATAATCATGCAATAAATGTACTGTACAAGGTTAGGGTTACACATCAATCCTACCACCTAAATAATAAATAAATAAATAAATATTTCTTGGTCTACTAAAATAAATAAATTAACAATAATAATAATAATAATAATAATAATACCATTTATTTTATTTTTCATTGTAGACCTGGCACTGCAGTATTAGTGTTCAGTTATAGCTCACATTAATGTCAAGACATTCTAATAACTCATGCAGAGAAATCTTCTGTTTGATGCAACTTACTGATTTATTTTGGTGACTGTTTACTTTGGATATTTGTCAGTATTTTCAAATAAGTAAGTAGAAATCCAACTTTTAGTACAGTTTGATTAATGAAGTACATTCACAGCCAAAGCATTTCAAGAGGATGATGTTTTTGTCTCCTGACTGCTCCCTGATAAATGACCAGTGCCGTCCTCTAAATCAGAGCCACTTTAGACTTCATTAAAAGCAGCCCGATCATATACAGACGTTTGTTAGACAAAAGCAGACATTGACAAAAGTCCATTGTTGCGGCGTGTTGTCGGGAGGCGAGGATGAGGAGGAGCGGTGAACTCGTGTCAAATCCAATAAATGACTCTTTACAGACCGGGTTGGGGGCTTTAGGGTGGCTGTGGGGGGCCCATTTACTAGCTTTTTAAGTCCAGCAGCGTGAAGTCTTAATTACTGAGACTTAGTGTAGGGTTCACACTGTGATGGTCAGGAGTCGGAGGCTGCTGCCCCCGGGACTGAGGACGGAGACGGGAGAAGTCACGTTTTCATCAACAGCTTTTTTTCCCACTAGAAAAGGTTCATGTAAAAAATAAAAGCCTTTTTTTTTGAGTAAGATTATGCCCTTGACTTGTGACGTAAACCCCAAAACCATTCATTGTCTGTAGGCCCATGTGCACTGAGCGGTACTGTTCACTTTGATATGTTATGATTTACGCAGAGTTTTCATGCTCAAAAAGGGCAAGAGGGATATTTAGTTACATATTTAATTGCATGTACTGACAAGACAAAGTTTCACTGTGCATGTGCCCTCTTTTGATACATCTCCATAGGGTAAATACCTCCATAGAATAATGTTAACAGTCCATTCCAAGAGCCAGAAAAGCGTGGTTCATTTACTCATGCTCGTTTTCATAACAAGACCCCACCACATTTTCCTTTTGCTAAAAGTTACAATGATCATACTTTTTACCCTGTGTTTGTGCTGTCAGATTTGTGCTTCACGCTCTTTGATTTTGATTGGAGGTAATGAAGCCAGGTTACCCCCCGCTGACCAATCACATGTTAGCACCTGCTGTTCTAATGAAGAGGATGGAGATAAACAGTTAGTTGGAGGAGGACCAGAGCAGCGGAGGAGCCTAGTTTCATTAACACAGAAGTGTGACGGCGTGATGCATTACATGGATATACAAGACAGGGTGACCTTTGACCTTCACCGCTCTGTGGACCGAGGGGACTCACACGTGCCTTCAGTGAAACCTCATTAGTACCACTTTACAAAATGTCTCATAACAATAGTTTTTCAATTGCTTTATACTGAGGTCATATAATGTTGTTATTATGTGATTAATCTCTCAAAACTGTAGGTGGGTGTTTGAAGATAAAACCCACTGAACAGGTCTATCGTGTTTTCAATCTTTTAGAGATATCTGTGTTATAAATAATGAGAAATCATTCTGCTCTAATCCCTTTAGTTTCAAAGCTGAAAACCACATTTGAGAAAACATAATGAGAAAAGCAGTATTATTTTTAGCTCATCTCACATAAAAAGGTTGGATCCCAGACTGAAACTGTTCACACCACTGCCAAGACATTCTAAAAGGCCCTGTTTATCACTGCTCCATCTAGTGGAACAAAATGCAGCAACAGGTTCCCTTTTGTTGATACAAACAATTTCTTTGGGCTGCTCTCTTCATGGGTCATCCCAGCGAATCCTTTAGTGGGAAACATATTTAGGCCATAGCTACAGTATTTTATAAACACATACTTACATTCTGAGCATTTCTGCTTCTCATCCAGATGTAAACAGAGTTTTCAGGAACAGAGAATTTTTAAAACTCCAGATGCAGCAGAGATGTGTAGATGGACCAAGCAGAGCTTTATATATATCCATGCTGACGCTTAGACTGTGTATTTAGCATGAGTGTATCTATGATAATGACCACAATAACCACAGCAGCTGTCAACAGGTTTTCAAATGTTTGCCTGGCTCTATAACTGCAACTAAATACATATCATTGCAAAACACATTACAGGTGAACTTAGAGTTCAATCTGCAGCCATTAGCCTACTGCACGACTCACCACATTGTCGGCTGAAATCCTTCTAGTAATGGATCCATTTTTCTGCTTGTATTGTAAAGAAACCTTTAACAGTTCCACCTTGTCGTCTGTGATACAAGTTAATCACTTTTTGCTATCAGACTTGGCATCGCTGATGCTGATTGCTGAGTTTTGTGCTGCCAAAGCAAAACAGAATCATTGTACACCCTCTGAATGTTCCTCTGTGGTTCATGTTTACCGCCACCTTGTGGTAAAGTTTTATTAGTTTGCAGTAGTGCTGTGTGAAATGAGAAGGAAATGCTCTCATCTTACTTGTAGCTGCTCTCTAATTATTTAAGTGCTGGACAACTGTCACAGGTGCCTGTCTTTTGCCAGACTCGGTTGTGTGTTGCCCTTAGAGGTCACACACGATGGCCCTAAAGCCCCAGTGAGGATCAGGGCTCTTGTGACAGTCCACTTTCATTTGGGCCTCAGAGTAATCCCACAATGCAATAAAAGCGTCTGGGCCTGCGTCTGGCTCCAGTCCGGAACATCCCAGCCCCCTCTCTGTATTAGGAAGAGGAATGTGGAATGTCCATCTTTTTCACGTTCTGAAAATGTACCTCATAGGAGTCATCCACAGGAAACACAGGAGAGGCCTACTTCGGCTTACAAAGGCAAACTTACAACAAAATTCAGTTAAAACTCTAAATGAATTTCTTGTCTGTTTTATTTTTTGACAAAGTTTCATGACTCAATTGTGTTCGATTTTAGAGAAATCAGTGTTGCAACCACAAAATTCAAACTTATACAGCACCAAAGATCAGTTACTGTATTTTATTTTGTTCTAAATACTGTAACCAATACTGTAGCCTATTTGCAGTATTTGCCACTGAACATGGGTCATGACTAAGTCAACAATCTAGTTTCTCTGTCAATACACAGGGTTATCCTCTTCAAGAACTGTGATATTGCAATATATATGTTTTTATGGACAGCCACAGTAAAGTAGTGTCATAGATAACAGATTGGCTCGTTGGTCTGATTGGCTTGGCTGCAACATCAAGCACTCGTACCAGATGTGAATATACTGAATTAGTCAGATGTGTCTGAATAGGGAGAAGGTAGACTCAAATGCATTGCCCATTAACAAAGCTGAAGTGTCAATTCAACCTGGATGACTCCTCCTGCTCTTCTCCTTTCACTCTGCATCCTCTCAGCTGTCTGTCTCACAGCCAATCACAACCCTCCACCTCTACCTCTCAGCCAATCATTGCTCAGTGGTTTAAATTTAATGCGCCCTCTCTTTTCTGTCATTCACCAGTTTCAGCTTTGTGCTGCCACCCTCCTCTGCCCCATCACCTCCTCAGCACCAGCATCAGCAACTCACACTCATCATCCCTCTCATCTCCACCATCAGTGTCTAGGCTCCAGGGGGAGATCCCACTTCAACACATCATATAATGACAAATTGATAAATTAGATTAAACAAAAGCTAATTAATCTAAGGGGTGAAATGAACCAGTGACCAGCAAAGACACAGAGCACTGCAGTCTGGTCGGCTTTTTTTTTTTTTTACATTCACCATTGGCTTTTATTTTCACAACCAACACATGGCCTTATTTTGCTTCACATTGTCTTTATTACCAATGAACCAGGCTGCCTAACAGTAGTTATTGATTTATTTAATTCCAGACCAAATCATCAACATTTTTTTCATTACCATCAGAAAGCATAGGTCTCTCATGTCTAAATATAAAACATATCCTCACTTCCTGTTAGAGTTCCGTGACAGTGCACTTTGGCCGACCCTCACAGCTGCCACTCAATACTGCAAATATGAAACCTATTGACCATTTAAGTTTCCTTATTCCAGATCGGTTTCATAGAGTCCAGGCTGAGTGACTGACACCTGACCTCCTCTGATTAACCTCAGCTGCTCCCGTATCACGTCCTCGCTGCACACAACCCCGTCACCTTCGCACGGCCCAAATCTAATTATACTCCAGCTCCGTGTCCCGTCAGGTCAGGAGAAGGATCGTGGAACCAGGGGAAAACACGGCTTGTTTTACACCGTAACATGACCCCGACTTATGAGGATGTCGGGAAATCACACTTCTCTCAAAATCAACAAATAAATCAGTGTACTGTTTCGAAGTCTATGTATTTGTTGCAGTGTTGAAGTCAGAATGAGCTGCTGGGATAGTCTCCATTTACCAGTGACCCCTAACAGGACAAAGCAGAAAAATGAATGAATGTATAACATGTGAACTGACTGATGTGCTCTCCATTTTACAGATGAATAAATAACAGAGTGTTTCATAAAGAACTAAAGCAGGTTGGCTACAAGAGAAAACTGTGCTCATTGGAGATTTTGAGGCACAGCAAAACATATAACACTAGCCACTCTCCTCTGTGAAACTTCAGAGCGAAGCAGGTCGGTCATCATTAACTTTGGCCCATCGGAGGAATCAATTAGACTGCAGGCTGATCCCGGACAGCTGCGATTTATGAGCTCAGAAGCTTTTGAGGCGTTTAAAATGTGGTTAGGAGCTCGTCGGACTGATCCCTGACAAATGCCTCTCACGCCCACCGCCCGTCACCCACTGCATAATCGCTGCACATTAGTCCGAACGCTGAGTCAGGGCCGGGTAAAGGAAGGTCAGCGCACACGGAGGGAGCGGTCAGTCGGGGACGCGGCCTGAGTGCGTATTGATAAAGAAGCCGCGTTCGATAAGTTGGTAGAATGAGGATCCAGAGCGGTGTGCAGGAGGAATTCTCTGCTCCAGTGCTCTTTGAGTACACAGGAGGCGCCGCAGGGATTTAAGAGGCCCCTGTCCCTCCACTGAGTGTCCCTAGATAAGGAGCTCTGGAGGTGTTCAATTACCATAGGCACATAATGTATCTGTTCAAATATGTACACAGTAAATCGTGCATGTAATTGGAGAGCTAATCGACTCTCATATGAGCTGCGGCACATGTTTGATTGCAGGTGGGAAATAAAATAAATGAATGAGGCTCTTGTCTTTGTTATGACCTATAAGTGGCAGCTCTGAGTTTTCTTTTCCACCTGTCAAAACTCTGTCTCCCACAAACCTTGCCTCCAGTTGTTTATTTCCAACATTTGCAACTCGATTCTGTTCAGAGTGATGTGGAATGAACTCGAGCATAAAACCAGACAAATAGACCCATCGCATCAATAGTGGAGGTTACACAGTGAATGAAAGCACAACGCTCTCCATCACAGCTCTGTGTTTGTGCAGTGTCGCCCGGGCTGTGTATCCCAACAGCCCGCAGACACATGGATGAATCGAAGTGAGGCGAGCTTCGGAGGAACATTTAGGCGTGATCCAGGTCTATAAAAGCCTATTGATTGGCTCCCGGTCCCTGCCTGCTCGGTGCCAGGGTAATTTGTCCCTCAGGTCTGGGGTTGCATGTGAATTTTCTGTGGTGTCAGCTGAGTTTAGTGCACGGTGCATGCTCGAGAGGAGGCGGACGCTCATTACCCCACACTGTTTTAATTAAGGGCTTAACTGTCGACGCAAGGCAACACTTTTAACTCATGTACGAGCGATGGCGAATGGCACTATTTCATCTTCCGCAGAGCAGGCCCAGCACATCTGCAGCACACACACTCTTCTGACACAAAGATGGAATCAGACTAATGAGTAAGGGCTGCACAGTGTGGAGTGGTTTTGATTCTCTCTCATTTAGCCTTAGTCATGTTTTGGACTGAGGAGAAAAAAGATCGCTGGGATTATTGGCTAATTGTTTGCACATTAAAAGAGCTCATGCCAGATACAGAAGTAGCATTCACTTGGCCAGGATCTGGAAATGACATTTAAAGGTGCAGTGTGTGATGCCTGGACGCCTCTAGTGGTTCCACTTTTGAATCCTACTTTTTAGAGTCTGAGAGTATCTTCAACTTGACGTTTAGCAAATCACAGCTTTAAAAATTATCAACAAAAGGGGGAGTAGAGACCATAAATACCCTCAAAACATTATAGCAATTGTGTCATCAATGCAACACTGATGAACAGTAGCTCTATGTTTTATAGTTTGGGCAAACAGAACAAAACATGGTTGAACTGCAGATGGTCAGCAATGGTTTGACACAGCCACAAGCAAAGGTGCCCTGCTTTGTTTGCTTGTTTCTGTTTTGTTTTTGCAGGTCTTTTGGAGCCACTCAGTACATGCTTCTTCTCTTTTACCTACCTACCTACCTACCTACCTACCTAGCCACCATTAATAGATTCCAAACTGATCTGAATGCAACAGTAGACTTCTGTCTGGTTTGTACTGTTTTTACTTGGTGTGTAAGTTTGTTCATTCAGTAATAGTGGTGTTTGTTGTAAATGAGTTTACAATTCTTCATTTTAATGCTCTCTTACCTGTCACTGTGATTGCTTGTTTAGTGCCGACTCAGCCTGTTCCTCATGAGAAGCTCCCAGCTCCCTCCACACAGAAACTCAGGGTTTGTAGGAGAGACATATCTGAGGTAGGTTCAACTACCTTCATATTACAGAATTATAGAAATCCTATTAGAATGTCTTGATGTTGATGTGAAATTTTTCTGGAAAGCTTTAAAGAGAAGTGAAATCTACATCAGAGTTCTGTGACGTGCTTTTAGAATCTGAATTCTCACCTGACATTGCCTTATCTGAATGATTTTGCAAAGTACAGTTTATGACACAATATAGATTATGGATTATTTATGATATCTTATTTCTATATTTTCATGTTTCCAAGCTTTTAAAATAAGCACTTGCTACAAACACTTCACATGTCATCAGTTTATCTTTAATGTTATCTGTCCCACAAAATAATTATAAATGCTGCATCAACAGTTCTCTTTGAAAACACAAGCTTGGTTTTTTTTAACCTCATACTGGAAGCAGTTGCCAAGGTGTGGCCTCTAATCCTGCAGCATTAACACACTCTTTTATGTGCAAAGTAAACAACACATTTTTACATTCTTTCTGTGAGATTACATACAACCACTTCCCATCAAACCTCTCCTGGCCTTTGTGAGGTGTTTTCTCAATCGCTGCTTTAGCCTGAGTCACGGCCCGCTGACTGGAGCGTCCTGCCGAGACTGGGACCGAGGCCAGGACGGGTGCCAGACCTGTGGGAAGTACAGGCCCCGCCATGCACAGCACGTCACAACCACACGGTGCAGCGAGCCGTACCATCTGCTGTCCACTCCACTCACAGTCTCGTCTGAGGTACTGCCAGACGTTAGCTTTTTCACCCCTGGACTAATCCGACCTGACCGACTAAAGACAGCAGTGTCAGGTTCATATTGATTAGAGAAAGTCAAAGATGTTACTACTGACTGACTTTTATTTGTGAATATGCTGCTTTATTTTCTTTATAGCCTTAGCCCATTGTCAATTAAAAAACAAAGACCTTATGAACTCGCCTGGGCTTTATTTTGAGGGGTTTTAATGGATGAGAATGTTTAGCACATACTGGAAACAATCAAATGGCCAATCACATGCTTCCATAGAAGAGAGTCTTGAGTAAGGGATGCTTTAATTGGCTGTTGGTCTACTACTCAACACAAAGAAAAAAGAAAACCACAAAGGCAAGCTCCCAAAAGTTGGTTTGATGCAAAGTCTTAGGTTGTTGTGATATTGTTTCTGTTGAGAGGTACGACTGTAAATCGTCGTAAAAAGAGAGCAAGAGGCTGGAGGTAAAGCTGAGTAGAAGAAGATTTTGTCAGGTTTATTGATTGCTTTCCAAACTCCATCTTCATGTGTGAAGTTTTGCTTGTGTTTAATCTGATACAGACAGGGAATGCAATGCTTTTAATTCACACAAAGTAAGAACTGTAAGACTCTATCTACTTTCAGCAACTCTGTTTACTTTAACCTGTTGTTTTTTAACACTTTTTGTTGTAGAACAATGCTAAAACAAGTGCATCTCTTGCTCTGGTTGTACCAATCAATACCTGAAATCAACAACCAATAATAAATTGTGTTATCTCTATAAATGGAATATGTATGTAACATTAATCATCAGTTATGAAGGTCTTAATTGCTGTTTTCTTTCGTCCAATTAACAGACGGCAGTGTTTAGCTCCAACTTTTAGTGACCGTACACTCAGGTAGTACAGTACACTTATTTAGGACACTTCATACCCCTTTTGATAATGGAAACAGCTCTCAAAGTATGCCGTACCATAGCATGCTCCCTTAGACACTTGTATTTTGTTCCTTTTCAGCACTTGGAGTGTTGGCTGCTGTTCAGAGCTCAGCAGGCAGCTCCTCACACATCCTTGTACCTCCTCTTCCGCTGCTGCTCTTGTGATTTCTGTCTGAGAAAACAAAGCCCTACTTCCCTGAAACGTGTTCGAAAGCTGTGTGATTCCTTCACAAAGCCTCAGCCATGCTTCATCCTCCACTTACTGTAACGTCCGCTCTGTTTCCCTCCCTCTCCTCCTTTTCCTCCTCCTCATCATCAGTCTGTCTGTGCCATTCCCGTCAGCCACATAACCATACAGCACTCAGCAGACCGACCTCAACTGTTGATGTACACAAATGTCTGATGGTCTTGGGCTGGTGCAGTGCAGTTGGAGTCATTTCCACCATTTAAAAGACCATTAAGCACTCAAGGGTTGAGCTTTACAGGGCATCGAGGATGAGGAGATCCGAGAAGTTACGACAGGTCTTAAAAAAAGAAGTCAGAAGCTGCAGTAAATGCAGTCTCAAATGTCACTTCTTAATGCTTATAAAAAATAAAGAAACAATATGACAGGTTACATTGTGGGTGGTGACAAATGAAACAAATGAAAACACCTCCTTGACCGGATACAAAAGTTTGCGTTTTAGTGGTGTGAGAATGCTATATTTCCTGTTTCCTGTGTTGATTCAGAATGAGGACATTTTGCAAAAGATGACGTGAGTGACATGCTTAAAGACTCAAATAGGGGGTGCAGAAACAGGCCAATACACTGGACAAAATATACAAAATATACTAAAATGACCCTATCATTTCAGAAGGTGCGTTTAACTCCTCTGTTGCTGATGCCGCTATCGTAACAACACAGTCTAGTACAGTAAATATTTGTGTTCCCAGCATTTTATCAGTTTGTGAATACAAAACTGATGAAAGTATCGAAAGGCTTCTCCAAACGTCCTCAGACATTCATGTACAGGTGAACTACTGATTCTAAAATCACCATAGTGAGTACCTGGTTGTCTGTATGTATTTAAGAGTTAACCCTGATATTAACTATCAACACCTCAGGTCCAAAGCTGCACATTAATTTAACAAAATTCACTGTAACTGAGCCTCCTCTCTACATATCTCTCCACTTTCCATCAGCGACTAATTAGAGAATACATTCCACCATTATACATTCATGCATTTTGAAATAAATTCTTCAACAATGGTTTTCTTTGAACTCACCAACATGCATTTATCCAGGTAGCTCAGTTTCCATCTGTCTATGGCTCACGCTCTTGAGTGATGGCTTCTGAAAGCAGTAAAACTAATGGCTTCAGAGGGCTGCAAGACAACAAGTCATAAACATTCATGAGCTGATTATAATTCACTATGGATGTATGATATTTTTATAGGAGCAGAGAAAGGGTATGAGTGGCCATTATGTGCTCATAAAGACAAGGTCAGGATATTGAGAGAGTGCACCTGAGGTTCACTGTGAGAACATCTCTAATCCAACATTAAAGGTCATTAAATGGTGTTTGTAGATACAGGCTGTTGACACTTGCAAGTAATACATAAGAGTGTGAACTTCACAGCACATTATCACTTAATAAATACAAGCTGGTGAAAGTGTGGGGAGAAAATAGTCTCAAAACTATTTACCAATGTGTATTAAATGATGTGGATGTGTATTTTCAGACTTGGATGTTGGTCAGATTTTGCCTGTTAAAAACCTAGGCCTGTTTGTATTTTATTCTGAGATGATCTATATGTCGTTTTCTACTCACCAGTAGAAAAAATATCTGAGTATGTGAGAATTTCAGAGTATTGCTGCTCATCACATATTTATACACAAACGATTGCACACCTTTTTACACAGGTGATACACATATGAACTGTAAATGTTGTTTTTTTTTATTATTATTTTTTATTATTATTATTTTCTCTTTATAAAAGTGACAAAAAAGGGGTAATCAACATTAGAACAATATATTATTGTGTTTTGGTTGTTTGTTAGAAAGAGCACTAAAAAAGCACATTTCAGACGACAGGGAATAACAGAGGAAGGAACTATAGTAGCTCATTACGCTAAATTGCACAGATGAATGAAACAAAATACACATTTGGCCTAATCACTGCAGTATCACTCCGCCGCACAGGTGCTCTCCATTAGAGACTAATTAGACCGAAAGTAACAGCCCTGCCCCGGGTCTTCAGACACACTGCAGGTAAGTGACATAGTTAAAATCCAGCTGTTTCTTGTTATGTTTAATTGCAGAAAATAAAGGCATATCCATCAATATTCATCACGCTTGTTTGTTTTAATACTAACAACACTCACGCAGTAGTAGCATGGAAGCTAACTCTGCAACATTAGCATAGCCTACCAGCTAGTAGCTAATTTATATAACTGAATTTGCAACTTACATACTAGCTAATATGCTGTGGCAATGTTCAAAAAGTAGCCTTTACGATTATTTAAATTATTCATTAATCTGACAGTTAAGTGGACAAAAACATCGTAATAATACGTATTGATAATACAACAACAAAAAAATCACACACATTTTTACAAAATCTAAACCAGATGATGCTACAAGTACTCCACAGGACTTGTGAGTAGAGCAAATGTATGTCTCTTTTACTGTTTCTGTAGATTGACTGCTCTGTAATAAAACCTATTATCTGAGAACATGGCATGTTTCAGAGTCTATGATGTCCCCAGATAGCAATTAATCGTATATGAAATTGGTTAATAATTATTTTAATAACAATTAATTGATTAATCGATATTGATTGGATTATTGTTAGTAAATCATGCAGCAATGCAGAAAAAAAAAATCCTATATATTAAACAGTTATTGCACTGCAGTAGGTATAGTAGAGCAATATCAGACTCCAGTTTATATTCAGAGTCCCATGTTTGTATTTCTTGTCATAATAGATCCAATATCCAATACTGTTGAAGAGAAGACCACATCAACAGAGACTAAGTCATGACCAAGACCAGAATGTATCAAGACCAAGATAAGACTTGAGTGATGAAGATCCAAAGGAAGGGGAGTAATGACAGTAGAGTCAGTTATTTGTCCAACCTGCTTCAGTTCTTCTTCAGTCTAGTTGCACCTTTATAGATTCCATCTTTGGTGTGGAAGGTGGCGCCTTCGTTTTGAGCGTACGCAAGCTTTATAAATGAGGCCTCTGGACTGTGTACAATGAGTTGAACTGGTTCTGGCGAGTTGAACTCGCTCTGAAGGGGAAGAAAGACTAATCTTGCTCTGCAGCTGGCATTCTTGTGAGATTTGTGAGTTTACAAACTCAAGAAAATCCATTTTGAAGCAAACAAAGAATTCACGGCTAAACCTTGGTCTAACTGGCTCATTGTATGGACGGTGTTTTAGGTTGGAGCTACTCTGATTGCATAAAACTGCACAAACTCACAGATGAGGAATTCACTCAACCACTAGTTATTCATGTAAAATACCTGCCCCTTTGCAAATGGAGCCGTCCTAGATGGTACTGTGGAACTGGCTGGTCAGGTTTGCCTGAGACGGAGACAAGACCAAGCCTTAAAGTGCTCTTAAGACCGGTCTACAGACCAAGTGTTGAGTACTTCATAATACGTGCCAATATTCTGATATGAATTCTTGACCTAAATTAGCCTTTTTAACTTCTCAAATATATTGAAATTGTTAACGTGATCTAAATCTTTAGTACTATGTATGAATGTTGAGTCTGTGAAATCAGATCTAAACTGCCATTTGATATTAAAAGAAATTGCACCACATGATTAACTATGTGCTCTTGGATAAATCTCCAATGACTATTATCTTGTTCTTATCATTTTTCTCTAATGTAGACCACGTGTGGTGCTGTGTGTAAAGAATCGTCTGCAGAAGTGAGAAGAGAACTGTGGCAGATTCTGACGGTAAGCTGTTTTATCACTCTGACTTCTTTTGCATTGACATCTGAGAGATATGTTAAAGTTGGTATGTGACTTGGACTGATAGTGGAATATCAATCACGTCTTGTGTCAGTGTGGAATCTGTTGTGTGTGGGACCTCAGGGGGTTCGGTGATAATCCATCTGTAAATGAATAACAGCAGGAAGAGACATGATCACTGCTCTTCCGTCTTTATAAAAAATGTGAATATTTGGTTTCATTAAGCAGCTTACCATACACCTCAGAGAGGATTGTGCTTTAATGGCACTTGCATTATTACTGGCACCAGCAGTGTTTTCCGGCTACATTTCCACATGTGTATCCAAAGGGAAGTGATAAAGTGGAAGACAGTGTGCCATCTGCTAAATCTATAAATTCCTCATCTGTGAAGTGTTAACAATACATTACCTTGCAGAAATTTCAGACACACAACAGCTTCATAAGGAAAAGACTGACAGACTCCAGACTACTTTTAAAAGCTCTACTCCACCGCAGGGAATAAGCACTTCAGGTAATTCCATTAGCTGGTAAAATTACCTCCAGCTCATGTGTGTATTATGTTTTCGGAGATAGACTCAATTATGTGTCAAGTGTTTGCCCTCCAAATCAAATGTTGCGTGTGATTTGGGTAATAGACTGAACTGTGCGTTACCTTCCGGAGATATGATCGAGCATTCCACTGCACCGACAAATTGCTCTGATCTAACCATGAGGTCCAGAAGCTGATTAGGACCAACAAACATTTCCTTATGACTCCTTTTTATCTTCCAACTGCATTTCACCAATCAGTCAACACTTAAATATGGCCAGGACACAGTGGTCATAAAAACAAGCATCAATACAGTTATTCTTTATCTAAAGTCTTTATATTGGATTTTGGAAGTTTGGCTTACTACTGGAGATAGACTGTTACCTGAGTTAGACATTGGTCTGCAGCTGTTGGCAGAAAAGAAGGGTAGTGTAAACAGAATGTCAGGCTGCCTAGTTTAGATTTTGGCTTGGGCTGGTTGCACCAATTTTGGCATCCAATGATTAAGACAGGCGTGTACATAACTGGTACCCAGGTATGCATGCAGCATTATTTTACGTAGAAAGTGTGTTTTTGAGCTGCCTCCCTCCCCATCTCTTTGAGTCAAATGCTGTCAAAGCTACTGACATCTGTCATCAATTTTAGTTTAGGCACAGTAAACTAATCATTGCCTCTGCAACAAGTCCTGCCTCTTTTAGAACAACACCAAGTATTAAACTTATAAATCTGTTCATCTGCTAACACTAACTTTGCCATTAGGTTCCTGGTTGGTACGGTGCAGTAATCCTAACAAAGTCAAATTATGTAGATATTAGTTAAAATGAGCAGACTGCGCTTCATGACTATCTGTGTGGAGATCAGCAGCCAGTGCAAAATTACTTAATGGGACCAAAATAGCGCATGACATGCAGTGTGTAGTATAAATACACTGTCATACAGTGATATTACTAATTTAGTAATAGCGTTGAACCTTTACAAATTTACGAGTCTCTTCCTCCTACGATCTCCACAGTGTATTTGGTTTAAAAACGATAAGATCACAGTTGGTGTCTCAACACATTAACATGTTGATGAGTGTGCTTAGAAAGTGCGCTTAACCATGGCTGGTGTGGCTAATCTGGAGAACCTGGACAGTTCCTGGTGGGCCGGGCCAGTTGTGGGTCTATGATTGTAACTCAACAGTGCCATCAGAGAATTAAACAAACTGTTGCTAATTCTGTGCAGCTTCATGGCTTTGTTTATGGCATCCTGATTATGATTGTAGTGACAAAAACAGCAACAACAATTACAGTTGATCAAACGTGTTCTGTTGTTCAGTCCGTTTCTCTTAGCGCGTGTCACAGCGTAAAAGAGCAAAGTGACCCAAGCAAACTCTGACACGACAAACGTATCTGTGGCCTGTACTCTTTAAACATTTAATGTAGATGTCCTGTTAGCTCCACGTTGTTTCCCAGCGGAGGACAGTTTGCAGTGAGCTGCAAGTGGCTGCCTCTTCAGTCCTGGTATAGTCATTGGTGTGCCAGAGTGTGCTGGTGCCAATTATCTGGAGTAATCCTGCAGCAGCTTATGAGACTTGTTAAAGCTGAACTCCAAATTAAAAGGTCTACACTATATGAAGGATGAAATCAATGGTAAAAGCTCTGTTTACAGTTTTAGGTCTGTGTGTGTGTTGCCTGTGCGCACATGCCACTTATTCATCTAGTGATGCGTAAACCTGGTACAGACTGTGCTAACTCTGAGGTGGAGAACCTGTTCAGACAAACACACAGCTGCACTCATACAAATTTTTTCTCATTTTAAAAAACAAAGAAGTCCCCCTCAGAGAGGGGCCACTGTCAGTATGTGTCATTAAAGGCCTGTAATGTGACTTTAAAGCTGGAGCTTGTTGAAGGGGGTTTGTCGCTGAATACAGAGGCAGATCAACGTGGAGGATTTGGGGAAAGTAGCCCCCAATGAGGGGCCATATTCAAACCCACTGCAACCAAATTCATGAAATAACATTGAAAAGTCTCGCTGTCTAACTAACAAAGTGAGTGATGAGTCCCAGTCCCAGTCTAGGCCTGCTTTTAACAGAAGTATGAGGTTTTAGATACTGTGAGAACTAAGCCCTAATAGTCCTCATGAGAACATGCTGTAGTTGTGGATATAGTACTATAACCACTCAGTAGTACACCTAGGCTAAAACGTTTACTAGTTTATTATAACAACTAGTTGGTATAATTACCTTTTAGTTTGTGAAGTTGCCTTTCTTGCTAGATAAGTAACAGAAGACATGCATGTTTTAAAATGGCATTTCCAAATTGTCACTAGTGAATGAATGTGAGAGTGACTGGTCTGTCAGCGAATGTCTCTTTGTTACTTCTGTGATCACTGTTGTCTAGGATTGTCTCACCTCTCGGCCAAAGCAGCTGGAATTAGAAGTTGAAAATGAATGAATGAATAAAAATCTAATTATATTATAGATAAAATAAGGCTTGCTGTAAGAAAAACGTATTGAAAAGTTGAAAATTGTTATGTTTCTCCTGCGTCTCCAGTGTTTCCACCTGTGTGTGCCAGAAACAGACACTACACACTGCTGTAAAACCCACTTTCTCACACTACAAATGTCTCACTGCCATCTTCAGAGCTGACAAGTAGCTGTTAGAAAACCACCAAGTCTCTGGGTGGCATAGTCTGGCAGGTCATTTCATTCACCGTCATACACTTGTGGTTTTGATGAGTCAGATCTAAAGTTTATTGTCCTTTCCAGGAAATAACAGAAAAGATGCTTTGCAGACGTGTAAGAAATAACGAATGCAAAGGCCATGCTACTACCATCATCTAGAGAGAACATCTGTTACTGTCAGGGAGGCTTGCATTTTCTAAACTTTTACTTTAGTGCCATATCTATGTTTTTTGTTTAGTTTTTGAGGGATTTTTTTCTTAGACAGGTCAGTATATCACAATATCCACAATTGCAATGTTCCTATCGCAAAGACTCTTTATACCACAATAATATGTTTGTAGCTCTGAACTGGTCTCATCTTTGGACCAAAAGTTTCCACTCATCAATTAGCGTTTATCACACATTTTTTTCAGAACCATAAATGAAAGTTCAGAGCCTTGTATTTCTTTATCACTTTAACATTTAAATGCTTTATGCATTTTCCCATAAAGTAATAATAAAAGATGTGCCTAATAGGCACTTTAATAAAGAGACAACTGCTTGATGCATGTGAGCAAATGGCGCTTAATTCACACAATAAAGTGCCTATATATCATAAAAAAGTCATTTTTCTGGCTCATGTTTTAAGTATAAGGCAAACTCATTATCAAAAATAAAAAATAGGCCATCTGCCCGGCAACACAACATAAACTGTCACTTTTTGTTCTGAGGTCAGTCTGCAAACTTTTGCAACTTCTCAGGGTTGTTCAAGTTTAAATAGATGTGGTAAAAGTTTATTAGTGGACTGTTCTCGTGGTGCCCATGCTACCACCACTATTCGTTTTTGACAAATAGGTGTTACAGCAGAAACCCCAGACTGTTAAACGCAGTGAGGTGAGTGATTTGAGTAATAGTGGGGCATTCGACTTGGTGAGCTGTGTAACAGACAGGCGGCCTCTGTGGGCCCCAGCAGGGACAGGATGGTATGAATGATGCATGTCTTCACCACTACCAGGCCACACTGCTCTATGAGGTGGCTGAGTGACTGAACAGACACATCCTGCTCTGTGACTCTGACAAAATGGCTTTAGCATTTGTCAAGTAAGAGACAAGCATATGTGCAGCACAGCATTTAGAAACCTCACAAGTGAAAGTTTTTCAAAATGTTTCTTAAAGGTAAAGTCAATTTGAAGTGTATTGAAAAACATGAGTCATGTTTACATCTGCATACACAAGTACCAAGGCTTTATGGTATGTCATGCTTACTGAGGACCTTTAGTGCTCCTTAAATAAACAAAATAATGACTAATAACCTGAGCCTTACAGAGCTGACCTATACTGTAAAAGCATGCATTCTAAAACATTCAGGAAAGCAATAAAACATTTCATGACCGAGAAGTCTGGAAGGTACATTTGCATTTGTCAGAATAATGCATGCTATATTTCAGATCTCTTTATAGAAGCATTAACTAAGGTTCACACACTTACGTTGCGGGTGTATGAGTGACATTTCTCACACGGCGGCACAGATGTCACTGTCAGCTGTAGAGGGTGTGTACGCTCTAACCCTAAACCACAGAGACTGCACACACTTTAAATACCCCAGTGCTTTATATGAACTGTCATTTGAGCCACTTGTGATTTTCTCAATGACAACACCATGGGATGCTCAGAGCTGCTAATTCTGGGTCTGCTCCTAAATGTTGCTCAATGCTTGGAAAGTCTTGGTGAGTGTGCAGTGTTCCAATCCATCTGGCTGTTTATGGGTGCATTTTACTGGCCCTGAAGGTCTCGTTCAGACTGTGATTGTGTACTAAACAGTGCTGCTGTGGTTAAACCTGTCTGATTTACTATGCATCTTAACTATCTAAAGACACTATTTCTGCAGCTTTTTACTGATGGCATGTTTGTATAGTCACACCGGCTGGAGGCTCGATAGTATTGATCAGTGGTCACCCGAACCCACATTAGCATCTTTACTGCCCTTTAAAGTTAATATACGATGCTGTTAGGATTTGAGTATAGCAGGGGATAACCCACATACATGCTGAGATATTTTGTTTTAGGTTTCAGTTGGCATTTATCTTTACCATACGTAGTGTACTTGATTAAAATGAACTATTTTAAAGTGTCTTGAGTTATTTACTTCTATGCTATGTATCTAACCAGTATGTGAAAGCATAAATGGGAAGCATGAAGTGAGATTATCACATCAGTTTGTATTTTGACTTGACTTCATTGACTTCTGTGTTAATTTGGGGTTAATTCTTGCTTTATTTATTGTTTGGTAGGTTTCTTAAGTCTTGATTTAGTCATGATTTAGTGCTGGATAGGAAAGCAGATGTGAAAGTATCCATTTTAGAGCTGAGCTTTGTGGGCAGGGTTTCAGTTCCAGGTTTAATGCTTGACTAATAGTTTTCCAACTCAGGTGGCCATAGACAGACATAGACCATAGACTTTGTAAGGTCTTAGGGTTAGTGCTAAATTAGTTCTGCAATCTTGAGTTTGTCTTGAAGGTAGTCTTCCTTTATTTGTAGAACAACCCTCTTTTCCACAGGCTGTTAGTATCTACGGTAGCCCTGCAGGGACATGCTGTTGTCTGTTAACAAAACAGAACCCAGTAGAAACAGATTAGATGCTCTTTGAAAACATAGAAAGAAAATCCATTTAATACAAAAATGTCCTAAATCTTCCATTAGAATGTATGCTCAAAAATAAACCTGAAAGTGTTTCTCCTTCAGCAGTGCTTAATTTGTGTTCTCCAAGATAGATCAATGCAAAGAGTGTTTTTAGGGCAGTTATACTATTCAAAAATTGTGTTGTGCAGAGTTCCATTTAATGTAATTGTATACCACAGCACTTTACACTAAAGGTGCGCCGATCGATCGGTCACCAATCATGATCGGCCGATCACGGCTATAAATAGTGTGATCGGTGCTCGGCAAAATGGCCGATCAGAAAAACCGATCATGCGCATGCTCAGAACAAGCGAGATTTGTCCTTAACGTTTATCCATAGCGTTTAACTCAAAACGGCTTCTCCAGTCTGGTGCTTTTTCGAGGTGTCAAAGACGGACTCCCAGGTTCCACTGCATGCGTTGCGGCTCCGTTCCGCTCAGCCACGCACTCCGCAGCAAATACGCATCTGTTGTTTTCAATGAGAGCATTTCCACTGAATCCGCTGCGTTAAGGCAAGTCATGTTGTTGAATACCTACCTTAAATAGCCTACCATAGAAGATTGTTATTTGGTTCATAAACCAACTTGCTTTTTGTTTTTGCACTTATAAAAACGGTGGCAATATGTTTTGCTAATAGCCACAACATATGTTTGTTCTTGAATGACCAGTAATTGCTTGTGGACAATTTTAGAAACTGGAAAACTTTTACTAAGTAAAGGAGAAATATTTATTTACTCTTATTTATGTCCTGCAACGTTGAGAGCTACCTGTGGATTGGCAGAGATTCTTTAATGGTTTATACCTATGTTTGTTTTGGGAAAACCTGGCTGTTACTTGAAAAAAAAATTACAATGTGGTCAGTGGTTCATTTTTGTTTTATAGCCTTCTTAATTTAGCCCTTAAATACACATGTGATCAGTATCGGCAGTAATCGGTGATCGGCCTCATAAATCCTGATCGGAGCATCTCTACTTTACACAATGCCTCTTTAGCATGGTTTTAACCTAGATCTGGTTTTGTATGTTTTGGGTTTAGTTAATATTGGTTTTAGTTCAGATTATTTCCTGGGTTAACCTTATTTGTCATATAAAGGCATATTGGAAAACGTCTTAAACACTGAGGTTATATAAAATATGATTGTGGCCTTTTCTTAAGGTGAGGCTTTTGAGAGTTGGCTGACATTTACTTTGGCACATCCTGCAAGGGCAAATGAATAATGAACCCACTTGGCATAATTGAACTGGCATATTTATTTCTTCCTCTGTCCTTCCAACTTAAGTGGCTCTAGAGGTTCCACAGTACTGTAATATATAGTTACAGCAACTTTTCAACTTCAACAGTGTCTGATGCAAACAGTTTAGATTGCAGCAGCTGGCTAAATCCTCAGTGGTTTTCCATGAAGCATAGCACCTAGTTGTCATCACTGAACTCACCATTATGACTGAACAAAGGTCCACTTCATCCAGCTGATGGAGCAATTTCCCCCGTCCTCAAGTATTCTTTAAGAAAGCAGGTTTAAAAAAAGGACTTGGTATGCATTGGAGTCTGCACACTGTCTTTTCACAAGTGCTAAAACCTGTCAACTCCTATTAAATGTTTTCTCGAGTGAAACCTTAATTGTGGTGGATTTCCTGACAGTAGGAAGAGAAGAGGTCCAGTGTCTGGGTTTCAGAGCAGGGTGTAACTTTTGGACTGTTTGCTTTTTATTAGTGTAATGCAGTGCTCCATTTTAGAAGTATATAGGGTAGCAGAGACAGTAGAAGAATGCTGACGTGGCATGCTTGTGCAAAAATGAGGGTTTCGATCCAAGAATCCTAAAGCCCAGTCAGATACTTTCAAATGTTTATTAAAAGGCATTATTGAAGATATACACCCATTGCAGCAACAAAAGCACTTGTATTTCCTATTCTTTTTTACAAATGAGCAAGTTAAAATCTCTCAAGTAGACATTGATCTAATACACTTCACATACAATGTGTGCTGACTCATATTTCTACTGATGGACAAGAGTAAGAACAATAAGATATAGCTTTCACATATTTCTGCATAGCCTCTAAGTGATATCGTTGAGCTGCTTTACCTATGTCTATAATGGCAACATGCATTTCACCTTTAAACCTAAAAACCTTTACCTTTAAGTTTAAAGCAAGAGCTTTAGCAGAAAGATCTCAGTTCAACAGTCTTTGATACTGAAGCACAGGCCCTAAAACCATACATTTTTACCCCTGCTGCTCTGTATGGTGTTGTTTGGTGTTCTGAACAAGTCCAGCAAAATATAGTTTAAGCATCAAGTGACTTGCAGCACCTAGCTGGTGTAGCCTAAATGCTGGTACCATTCGAGCAGCTGTTCTAGCTAATGTCCTCTACCCACTTACTGACTGCGCACATGACGTCAATAGGTTTTCCAAAACCATTAAAATGTATTTTTGTCAGCTTAACTACTGTTACCACAAAGTGCATGCAATTTGTTGTTTATGAACAGTACAAGGGTCTAGTGAAGACTAGATTGCTCCACTATGACAGTGGTTAGTGTTTGTGGTTAGTCCTACCCTTTGTTAATGCTTCATAAAGTTGAGTGGCATGTTATTGGCCATTAGCATCACTAGTAATATATAATCTTAAAGGCTGCCAATTGTCTGTGTGATTTGCCATTTTTTCTGTAATGCGTTTGGCTGTCTAAAAGCATTTATAACCATTTGTCGTTAGTCATGTTAGCCAGGTTAGCCAGGTTTCCACAGCAGTACACTCAAGAAGACGTCTCCACTTCCTGTAAGCCGTGTCTGTGTTTCATCAGCGTTTTTTAAAGATGTTATTTCATCTCTTATTTTTGCACTCAGACGTACTAGTTTGTTAGAATTAGAAATAATAATAATGATATCTCGAAGATAGAAGACATTACCTTGAACAATCCAATGACTGCATGTCTCATTAGATCAATTTTGACACAACTGTATCAAGCTGCTTCTGAACAGAAATGGGGGATAGATGGCTGATTGGTTGGAGCAAGTTGGGGTCAAACATGAGCTTCAATAAAACCATCACCACCATCTGACCTTTTTCCAGATATGTTGTTTACCCATGTCTATTTCTCCAATATTCTGGTGTCCACTGTCTTTGTATTATTTGGTCTGGTCCACATCTGACCTTTTAATTTCTTGCTATTACTGGCTGCTTTTTTGTAATGATGACGAAACGACTGAGAACAGTTTAACCAGTGACCAGGTTAGCACGCCTCATCCATCACTTTCACTCTATTAGTACAAGACAATGAATGAGCAGAAAGCCCTTGCACAGCTTGCACCACAATGGACATTTATCACATCTATCACCCTGTTGTCCCTTTTGTCACGGGAACAGGAACAATCACATTTTCCCCCTCAAGACACGGCTGCTCTGCTTGTGTTTGCAATTTAAAGAAATGAGTGTGAACTTATGACCTTTTGTTATTGTACTACCTTTAGGTAAAGAGCAGCAGCTTGAGATCACAAACAACGTCACAGCAATCCTGGGACAAGATGTCTACCTGAATTGCACATATGTGGGAAAAGATGAGATTGTGATGGCGGAGTGGAAACGAGAGGTTGATGGTAAAAGCAAGCGACTGGTGGGGTTCATGAACAACAAGCCTTTCAGTCGTGACGCAGACTTCTCAAGCCCAGCCTCGGTCACAGACCTCACTGTCAGAATGGCAGTGTCCAGTGTAAATGCAGAGGGGGAGTACACCTGTGAGTTTGTGTCAGATAACAAGGACATACATGGCACCGTATTCCTCACTGTAGTAGGTAAGAAATAACATACTGTAACCGCACTTGCTTTGACAACCATCATCAATACAGCTCTGTTGTGATAGGCCCATTTATGCATATATCAAGTCAATCTGCTGGTTGCAACACCTCACTACCCTTCTTTGTTGACCTTGGGATGACCTGTAGAAACCCTGCAGGGACAAGCTGTTTATGAATAAATCCAAGGAAGCAAACATGATGAAGATTTTACTTAAATTGGATCATTATCCATTTATTTATGGAATTAACATAAATGTCCTTTATACAAGATTGCCTGTTCCAAAATAAACCTGAGTGAGCTTCTATTCCAGCAGTGCTCAGTTTTTCTTTGTCTTGTTTTAGGTGTGCATGCAGCTGATAGTGTTATTATAGCACTCAAAATTACTACTTTGTTAGGCTTGCCCCTTATGACATTAACCTTGGACAGGCAACTACATGCCACAAACATCACTTTTTACACTACTGCATGTACAGTACATCATGCTATAAACCTGAATTCATATGCACTAAATTGTCTGTCACTTGGGCCTGCGCAATCACTAACAGAGGAGGGCAGTAACTAGTAGATTAATTTAAACACCTGTAACCTAACGTACTATCATACATACTAACATAAATCAAAGGTAACAAAGTACTTGAGTAGTCTTTTTATTGAATACTTTGTTGATAATAACATTTAAGTGATTACTTTTACTTCGTTTTGAGTAACATTGCTCATTAGAAAATATGCAACACCACAGAAGTTATTCATATGTTCACTTACAGACACTTCTGAATAGAAAATTCCACTGCAGCACAGCTGACTCAATACTGTGACTACACACTGACTAGACTTGACCACTGTGGTGAAGTGTCCCTTTTAAACTGGTCAGTAAAGGCAACACTCAGTGACCCATGTTCCAAACACATTACTCATCCCACATAACCCCACCTCTGTCTCTTCTGGTCAGATTCACCTAAGCCTATAACTTTGCAACATTATTATATCACACATTTCTGTGATGTTTACCAGCTGAGCCATCCATACACATCCAGGTGAAGACAGAGACGGTCAACGGCACCCATTACCAGTCAGTGTCCTGCTTGGCTGTTGCCGCTCGTCCCACTCCTGAGGTCAGCTGGTTGGTGAACGGCCTCCCTCCTCCGCAGGACATCTTCACTGTCGAGCAAAACAAAACAGCCCACCCCAACGGGACCTCCACCCTGAGCAGCGTGCTTCGCTTCCCCACCCATCTGCAGGACGAGGACAGTGTGACATGTGTGGTTCAGCACCCGACCCTCCCTAACCCTGCTCTGACCACAGCGAGGGTGGACACCTTCGGTAAGCCTGTCACAGCTGCAGTTCATGTGTGCTGACAGGAAGTGCTCGCTGGTATTGTGTGAGGAGATGCAGTGCTGAGAGGTTGCCCTATGACTCAGCTGCTCGCAGAAGTTCACTAAGTTTGTACTGTTAATTCCTCTGGCTGGCCATTTCTTCTCTCTGTGCTCCATATACAGAGTGACACACCATAAATCACAGTGTTCAGCACAGAGGCTTTTTATGTGGCAAGAAATGCACTCTTTTACTGGCATAGAGTGCATGGGAAAAGTAATGCTGCAATAACTCACTCCAACACAATTAATAATGTCATTACAGTGAATTTGGAGAAATAAAGTTATGTGAGCTTTATCTTTGGACTTAAGTGCTTTTACAGCATTACACCAGGTAGTTTCACTTTTTTGACAAAAGGAAGTATGTTTGCGTCAATACTATCCATCTGTCTTAACCGCGATGTACATAACACATCTGCAGATTATCGTCCAAAGGAAACCACCTTTTAAAAAAGTCACCTCCAAAACTCTTCTGAAGAGCCTAAGGAACTGTAGCATTTAGTAAGAGAATGAAAAAATCTAATAAAAGTTAAATAGTGACTTTACAAGTGAAATAAACACTTTCAAATGTTGTTTAAAGGGTTGCTTCAGCCTCCAAAGCTCATTTCCCCTTTATCCTGGGGTTAATTTTTGCCTAATTTATATGTTTATGTGCTAAAGCTGTGCATGTGTTCACTGTGATTGGCAATCTTTTTGAGCCTTTACAATTATTAGGGCTTTCTGATAATTGTCCCGCCAATTTTGTAGCATCTGTGGTAATACCAATCAGCTATTACACGGAAAAGATTTCCCAAACTAAATGGTGGAGGGAGGATTGCTTCTTCTTATAATAGTCACATGCTGCAAAAAAGGTTTAAGCTACTAAATTAAAATTATACTAATCTGATTTTATGCCTTGGTTATCAACCTCTGATTTGGTGTAGTTCTATGTTCAAACACAGATGTAGGCAGTTCCCACACACTCACACTATTTGTCTGTTTACGTCAAGCTCTGACTGACAGACAGATGTAACCAATCACAGTGAAGTGTGGGAGGGGCTATGTGACACAGGTACTCCTGAGCCAACTTGAGAGTTACTAGGCCAAAAGGCTGTCTTTCTTGATCTATATTTATTTACATGTTAGATGAATTTCTATACACAAGTGATGCTCAATGTAAATATTATAAGCTTTGTGGATAAATATAGGAGGAGTTGCATACCAAAACAATCGGCAAATATGTTTGATTAGAAATAATGATACATTTTTACTACACAAAATTAAAAACCTCTGTTTCAGATTATTTAATACAAAATTTAGAGTTATTGACACTAAAAATAATCAGTAAATAGCTGGAAGTAGCCGTATTTGTTTAACTAGAAGCAGTGGAACATAGTAGTAGTCCTCTTTAATGGTAATAATAGAAAATCAGCATAGTAATAACTAATTCTGACTGAAAAGAACATTTGAATTCTCCAACTTAAAACACAGGAACACACTGAAATAGGTCTGTCTTTGTAATTTGAAAACTAAGACCCTCAGAAGAGCTCATGAGTGCAGAATAAATCTGTATCTTAAATCTCTAAACACACTATACTTGAGTTGTTTATTGATATAACTTATTCTTTAGTTAATTTCCTATTTGCATGAGCCAGCCCGGATCAAATGCCCCTGGTGCATTCACAGTCCAAGAAAGACCTGTAATTTCCGAACAGCAGTAGTTTTGTCCAAACATAACTGTGGGTGTTAACAGATGTTGAGGCAAAGTGCTCACTCGCTTTAATTATGTCACCCTTCGCCAACAACTACACTGTTACGAGGCAGGAGGGATGAGCAGCCAGTGCAGACTTTGTGTATTAGATAATAGACTCTGATCTGATGAGAAAGACAAGAGTTCTCTCAGTTTTGGTGGTGCAGCAGCTGGGCTGGACATCTGCGCTCTGCAACAGATGGGACAGGTGATAAGCCTTAGTCAGCACTCTCCATAAACCAAAGCAGAAGCTTCTTATGGCCAATGTTTAGGTTACACCAGCTCATCCGGCTCCCACTTCCTACTCAACAAAACACTAAGCCTCTACTTACTATCTGACTTTTGGAAAACACATCAGACTTTGAAAAAAAATGACTCTTCTCGACTTTCTTCCTGCTCCGCAGTGAGGCCTAACGTGAGCATTAAAGCAGAGATGATACGACAAAGAGGAAGCGAGTACTGGGTGGTCTCTTGTGTTGCATCTGGAGGGAGACCTAACACCAACATTATCCTGGCTGTGGATTCTAATGAAGAGCTACAGAGAGACAACTACACAGGCCTGGACTCACAAATACACTCTGTGCATCTCCCAGTTGCCAGATATGAGGGCCACAATGTCACCTGTGTGTTTGAGCACCCAAAGTTTACACACTGCGAGTCACAAGTTATCACCCTGCCTACGTTTTGTAAGTGCTATAATTTTTACATCTATCTTCCGAAACAGAGAAAGTAAACGTGTCTTCGTTGTCTAGATCTGTCTGGAGCTCAGCTGTTGTTACCTGGAGTGGAAGACGGAAGCGGGAAGAAGACCACAGATGCTTTAGAGCTCATTGAAGGACAGATGGATGTTCTAGTCAGAATGAATGTCACTGGGAATGTGCCAAGTTACACTGTTACCTGCTCAAAGTAAGTTCATGAGGAGAGATGTAATAGATGTCAACCAAGGTTTCAGTGTCCTGTGTCAGCATATTTTTAAAGTTAGGGAGAAAAGGGAGCACCAAAATGGCAACCTCATGGCAACTGAAGAAATATTGAGACTTGTGGACAGTTTAGTTTTTGTTTGCAGATTATGTATGTGAACAGTTCAGGTGCCTATGCAATGTGCAAAAGATGGACATTTCTTATGTAAATGTTACGTCATATGTGTGCCACACAAGTGGTGTCTATGTTTTCCATTAATTATTATTAATTAATGTATAGTGAGAGACTGAAGGTATAGCTGTATACTGCTGCAATAAGCAGTAGAAGTTAGTTTTTTCTGTTTAATGCAACATGTTATGTTTGTGTTTAATGCAGTGTAGAGAGTGAATGCAGTGTCTTTATTAAATTAAGAAAAAGCCAAACAATGCCATTTCTGTCTTAAAATAAAGGCATCAAACAGCCAACCTTCCGGTTGTTTGTTGTTGAATAAGACAAATGTGATATAAGAAAACACGGTAATTTGTGGCATTCCCTTCTCTTCCTGTTTTCTGAACTGTGCATTATTTATCGTCCAGTCCACACACTGCTGTGTTTTTCTCCACCATATTGAAAGCAGACCACACAGATGACAGCAAAAAGTCAAAGGGTTTCCAAAGTGGTACGGCACAATTTGTTTCATACTCCAGTTCGTAATGGAAACTGACCCAAACTGACCAGATCTGTACTGTAACTCCAAATTCAATTGAGTTTGTAAATGCCCTAAACCTTCATCTAATAAAGTGTACTTAAAAGAAGTTGCTTCTTCTCCAACAGTTGTATGGACAGCAACCGGAAACGATGAAATGTCCATTAGGTTCTATAGAACTTTCATTTGCAAATGGACATTGTGTTATTTTGATGTAATCATACAGCACAGCTTCTAATGAATTGGCTAAAAAAACTAATGTAGACTTTAGTATTTACTTGCTAAAATGGAAAACAATGCTTCTTTTTGCATTGGAAAATAAGCGTGCCTCAAACAACCTCTGCATATCCTGTGGAGGATGTGGTGAGGTTTGTTGGCATCAAACCACAGGTGACACACTGTGGGAACTAGATTTAGACAAACATCAGCTGAAGCGTGCTATCAGCTTCACTCTGTGGAACTCGACACTGTCTGTTGTATTTTCTCAAAGTCAATACACCTTTGTGGCTTACCTGGTAGAGGTCATATACACACAGTGACCCATGCTCAAATCTCAGCCTGGCTGCATTAGTGCCGGGAAATGGGGGAGATGGAGAAAGAGAGGAACTCTTTCTCCATCTCCCCCATTTCCCATCCACACACTGATTATGTCATATTAACGTCTGGTTCAGTACTCTTTTCTTTGGCTGGCTGATTGAACATTGTTCACAAATGCTTGTATGGTTATTGCAACTTTAAAAGACACAGCTGCTTTGAGGCTTTATTCAATATGAACAGTTTATCCTTTGACTGAGAGAATCCACAGTAGGACATGCAGATTTTTGGTAGTCAAACCTACAACCTTCTAGCTGTGCTAACCACTCTGCCACCATGCACCCCTTGTTTTCAAAATATATATATTTTTATAAATTAAATTCAAAGACAAAGAATGACTCGACACAAAAGCAGGAACTTCTCAATAGCTCCTCATTTATTAATCCTTTTGTGTATCTTCTCACTCTGTGTAGAGATGCTGGGCCCCTACCTGAAGATTTGAGGCTGGTGGGCAGTGACCTGTCTGTTGAGGTTCCCGTGAGTCCTCATCACTCTGGTCTGTACGAGTGTGTCTTCTCCTTCCACCATCACACAACAACACTGCAGTTCAACATTACAGTGAAAGCTCCACCAGGTGTGTGCTATATTCTCCTCTTTTTCCCTTCACAAAAACCTTTCATGAAGACCTTTTTTATGATTTTCCACATTAAGACTATAAAATCCTGTTCCCCAGTGGCTCCATCCGTACGAGTAGATTTGTGGAGCGATGGGGGACGCAGTGTGATCGAGTGCTCAGCAGCTGATGCAGTTCCTGTGGCCGACGTGTCCTGGCTTCTACCCGAGGGCGTGTCCGCAGAGTCCCGTTTTGATTTCACTTCTCATAATGGGAGTCACTCTGTCAGGGGACTTGTGCTGCTCCCCGCCTGCACACCGCGGGAGCTCACGGCACAGTGTGTGATAAATCATCCCGCGTTCCAGAAGCCTCAGAACAGACGCATAAAACTCCCTCTTTGTGGTATGTTCAGCAATTCAAGAGATGGATCATTTTTATGGAGTATATATGAACATGGAAGTGCTCCATTGATTTGATGTTGTTCCTCAAAGCATTCATTTCCTCAGCCTTTACTTCCTTTCCCAGTGCAGCAATAATATGGAAGTTTAGTTTTGGTTCAGGCTCGTTTAGTAATGGTTGTTCTAGTGTCATCTTGGAGTTTCTTATGGATTAAGCTCTAGATTAGTCCTGTTTTAGGATTAGTTAAGTTTTGAATTTTGTCCAACAGTTTGTCCTGAGTGATGGTAAAGTCTTGGGTTTTTGTCTTAATTTTAGTCTTGTTTTAGTCAGGGTTTAATCTTGTGTGTTCCCGGGGTTTAGTTCAAGTTATGCTATGTGTTGGTATAGAATGTAGTCATGGTAGAGTACTGTTTAGTTCATAGATTAGCTCTATGGTATATAGGTTTAATCCTGGCTCAAGTCCTTGGTCAGTCCTGATTTATTCATTGGTTTAGTCCTGTCTGGTTTAGCCCCAGATTTACACTGAACGCATAAGCGGCGCACAATGTCAGCGCCACTTCTCAGCTTTGTCCAGTCAAAAGTGTTTACTGGAAGAGCTGATGGAGCAGTGTGTCTCTGATGTGATGCAGCATCTACAAAAAAAAAAAAGACCGATCGTTCCCTAGTGCATCTCGCTTAGCCACTTCTGGTGCCTCACAACATGATGCTGATGCATATGGCAAAAAATTCAGGGTTAAGTTTAGTCCTTGTTTAATCCTGGTTTAGTCATGGTTAAACTTGCTTGAGTTGGTTCTAAGGTTTAATCCCTGTTTTGTCCTCTTTTGTCCTTTGTTTAGGCTTGGGTTAAATCTTAGCTTAGTTCTACTTCTGTCCTTCCCTAGTGCTTATTTTCCTTACTTTGCCTGGGTTCCTTCACAGCTCGTCCTAACATCACTCTGAGCTCCAGTCCTGAGTGGAGAGAGGGTGAAGCCTACACAAAGGTGGACTGCTCTGTGGAAAGTGTAGCCCCTGCAGCTGCCATCACCTGGAAACTTGGAAACAGCAGCACTCTTCTATCAGAGACCAGAGTCAGTGAAGTCCAGTCTGATGGGTCTGTCTCAACACGTAGCTCTGTGCACTTCCTGTCTGCTCTGTATTCTGGTCAGAACCTGAGCTGTGTGGTGGAGCATCTGAGTCTGGAGACACCAGAGGAGAGAGCACTACACATCACTGAGCACAGTATGGGTCACTTTGTAAGATTTTCTGTCAGACAAATAGACTCCACACAGCTGGCTTACCCCTTCCCATTCGGCTCTGTAGTCCGCTCCTGAAGGCACTTGGGGAATAGAAATGTCTGGAGTCCTACTAAGACTGTTGAGGATCTTGTAAAGCATGGGTTTAGTCTTGATTTAGGTCTATGCCTGGGTACAGTTCTACTTCAGCCCTGGTTTAGCACTGGTGTAGTCTTGAGTCTTGTTTAGTTATGTGTTTAGTGTTTACTGTGTTTGCTCAGGACCTAACTCTGATTTAGTCCTGGTTTTGTTGCTTGTTTAGTTCTGGTTCATCATTGGTTTATTCCAAGGTTTAGCTTTTGTCTAGTTCTGGTGTAGTCAGGGTTGTAAACCTAGTGTAGTCCTGGCTTTAATGGTAATTAAGTTCTGGTTCAGATTATTAACCCTTATGTTTAGACCTGATTGAGTCTTAAGTTAATGCAGAGTTTATTTGGGATTTTGTTGTATTTTCATATTGGGTTTCATTCTTGGTTTAGGCCTAGTTAGTCTGGGGATGAATTGGGCTTTAGTCTTTGGATGCGACCAGTTAGTCATGTTTTAAAATAAAAGGAATAATGGAATAATGTATGACAAATTCTAAGCATCACTGTTTTAGTGTTGTGTTGAGAGTCTAGTCTCTTTTATGCTCACTTTTCATTTTGGGATATTCCTGTCTATCTTACTCATCCTAAAAGGGACAGTGCTGACTTGATGGGTGTTTAGAGGGTCGTCTTTATCCCACAACAGAATGTAGTAACAAAGGCGTTACAGAAGTGAGACGGGTCAAGACGGCTGCAGCATAAAGGTGTCTTAGGTGTCTATAAGATCTCTCATTAATCCTGTCCTTTGTAGTTTTGATATTTTGAAGGTCATTTTCCAAATCATTTATTACTTTTGCCCAGTTGTGAAAAGAGCTTGTGTGTTATCTACAACAGTGTTTGCCAAATGCAGCATCAGGACTGAAAAAATGGGTTGCCAAATTTTTTTATTTAGGTTGCCAAAAAAATCTATCATTTCAAACATTTGGAAAAAAAGTTTGTGTTAGTCCAAGGGCATTGTTCATAGGGGAAAATATTGCTTTCAGAGGGGTCAACAACAAGAAAGCAGCAGTAAAAATTAACTATAGCTCTATAACTCTATTCTATCAACATGACACAAAACCATTACCTGAATAATGTAGTAATAAAAGACAATTAAAAAAATTATAGCAGACCAGGGAGTTGAGTCATAAAAGATGGCCTTTAGAAAAATGGGTCCCACAAAAAGTTGGGTACCAGTGATATTCATATTTTAATAATAAACTTTGGAAGCTGTTCATCTACTGAACATCAGGATGCAGCATCAGGGGCTGTCCTATGTACTGTATTGTGCACATAGCATAAATGGTACAGGCTGACTGACTGACTGAGCCATACAGGTGCAAGAAAATCCCACCAGTATCCCAGAAAGGAGTATAAAATCCTGATTGTATGAAATGACATCTTTGCTCTGTTCTCTTTCAGAAGCCCCTGAACTGAGAGCCTCTGTGAACAGACCTCAGGGCTCCTCTCTGTGGACGGCAGAGTGTGTCTGCAGTGGTCAAGGAGTGGGGACAAACCTGACCTGGCTTCTTCCTGAACACCTCCAAAAACACACATCTCTGGAGTTTTACACTGAAGGGTCCATTGAGACAGTCAGACTGATCTACCTGTTCCCTCTCTCTCTACATGAGGACCAGGACCTGACCTGTGTCCACCACTCTGAACATGGACTTACTCAGAGGGGGACGGTCCATGTGCGACAATACTGTGAGTGAAACAGAAACAGCAGATTGGGATAAGTTTATTCTTGGTTTAGTCCTACTGCAGTCCTGCTTTAGTTCTCTTTAGTTTACTTCCTCCACTCTGACTGTGTTCCTCACAGCTCGTCTTAACATCAGTCTGAGCTCCAGTCCTGAGTGGAGAGAGGGTGAAGCCTACACAAAGGTGGACTGCTATGTGGAAAGTATAGCTCCTGCAGCTGCCATCACCTGGAAACTTGGAAACAGTGACAACCACAGCAGCACTCTTCTATCAGAGACCAGAGTCAGTGAAGTCCAGTCTGATGGGTCTGTCTCCACACGCAGCTCTGTGCACGTCCTGTCTGCTCTGTATTCTGGTCAGAACCTGAGCTGTGTGGTGGAGCATCTGAGTCTGCAGACACCAGAGGAGAGAGCACTGCACATCACTGAGCACAGTATGGGTCACTTTGTAAGATTTTATGCCAGACAAATAGACTCCACACAGCTGCCCATCCTTCTCTTGATTGTTTCTCACTCTTTAGTTGTACAAATTGGAAGGCAACAACAATGTCAAGTGTTAGTTTTCCTTTTATACCGCTTCACCATTTTAATGAACAGTGAAATTAACTGATTTGATGGAACTCATTTTCAGTCAAGAATCAGTTTTTACTCCTGGGATTAGTTCTGGTTCATTATAGCTTTAGTTCTGGGTTTATTTCTGATTTAGTGTTGGTTTAGGTTTATTCTTTCTTTAGGGTGGGTGAAGTCCTTGTCTAGTCATAGATGCATGTCTGGTTTTGTCCTGGTTTTTATGCTGGGTCAGTTCTGGTTATGACTTTGAGCCTTGGGATTGGTCTGGGGTTTACTCTATTTTTATCTATTTAGTTTTGGTTTATTCCTAGTTTGGTTTAAGGTACAATCCGGGGTTTAGACACTTTAAATATTGAGGCTATATTCTAAAACACACTCTCTTCTTCCTCCAGAAGCCCCTGAACTGAGAGCCTCTGTGAACAGACCTCAGGGCTCCTCTCTGTGGACGGCAGAGTGTGTCTGCAGTGGTCAAGGAGTGGGGACAAACCTGACCTGGCTTCTTCCTGAACACCTCCAAAAACACACATCTCTGGACTTTTACACTGAAGGGTCCATTGAGACAGTCAGACTGATCTACCTGTTCCCTCTCTCTCTACATGAGGACCAGGACCTGACCTGTGTGCACCACTCTGAATATGGACTCACTCAGAGGAGGACGGTCCATTTGCCACAATACTGTGAGTGGAACAGATTCAGCATGTTTCAAGGTTCAACAAAAAAAAAAAAAAAAATTTAATTTTTATAAATTTTTTAAACCAGTCGCTTTTTTCAAGTAAACTTAAATTTAATAGGCTATCCTACACCAGAAGCAGTCTGATAGTTGTATGATTGTCTGCATGAACTAGCCAATGCAAATTTATGTTTGACATTTCCAATGTTGTCAGGACCATGTGACACTGATAAAGACAACAGCAATGAGCATATTTGAACAAATTTGTTGTGATACCAGAACACCTTCAGTAAAAAGCAGGACATTCTAGTTGTTCCAGTATTGAGGGTGCTCTTATTCCTAAAGCAAACATGTTTACTTTTATTTCTGACCCATTAAAGCACTTCCCCTCTCTAGATAAAGCTTCTACTTTTTTTCTTTCTCACAGATATCTCTTTGAAAGTTGTTAACCATACAACGCCTTTGCAAAACCGCTACGGCGTCGACCTTGGCATCCGCAGACTCACACTGCAGGAAAGTCTTCACAATCAAAGAATAGTGCTCCAAGTCGAAGGCAACGTACCTGACTACACCCTTACCTGTCGACGGTAGCATGTTCTCTCAAACTCCACTCAGTACTGCAGGGAATTTATTTTGAAAACACACAAGACAAATGTTTGGAAATCATTTGTTGCAGGCAGGACGGCTCATTTGTCCAGATGGAAGGAGCGGCGATGCTGTTCCACTCGGAGCTCACACGACACGACGAGGGCCTGTACACCTGCCGGGCATATTTCTGTCATCACACTGCCGCTGTTAGCATTCAAGTGGAGGTCACCAGTGAGGAAAAACTGTTTGGTACGGGCCTCAAGGGTCATTATACTCTACTGTAGTAATATCTCTGTATGTCTGTGGAGAAGCTTTGGTCTAACACACAACCTATTCACAGTAATCGGGGCCATCAGCTGCATCTCCTCAGCCCTTGCCCTCGCACTCATGCTGGCGGTTGTTCTCTGGGTGCTCTGGTGAGTTAAGCTCTGCAGGTGATGTGTTGACAGGTAAATGAGACAAACAGGATGTGTGGATTGATACCCACTTAAACCAAAACCACGTAGCGCGTAGAGATTGATAAACAGGAAGCAGTGTGGCAGAGACAGACAGGTGCCTCTCACCACAGACAGGTAGGCAACAGAATACTTAGTCCTGAACTGCCTTGTGGTGTGTTCAGTGTCACAAAGCCCAAAACAATCGTAAAAGGCTGTATGGAAGGTTATTAATCTTGTAAAATATGAGAAGGTGTTCATCAATAAACTCCATCCACTTCTCCGTGCGATGGTTGTTGGAAAAGCATGTTCTTTACAACTGATTGGGGATATCACCCACGTCTTTATAGCATAGCCTCAAGATCTTTCCACTTTTCCAAATTCTGAGCCAGATTTGACTTCTCACGAGTAATAAATGTTCATTTTATAATCACACAGCAATATGTAGGAGCTGAGAATAATTGTGCAATATGTTATAGTTTTTCCACTTTTTAACTGCAAATGAATTTCCAGAACACTGTCAGTGATTGTTTACTTACTGACACAATCATAATAAGGCAAAAATACTCTCAAACTTTGTCATGAACATATTGAATCACTCAAAGCTAAAAGAATACTTACTTCCCTTTTTAGAGGGTGGTGTATCAAAGAGCAAGCCTCAAAAAGCCTTAACAACTTGTCTTGAACACTTATCTGTAAAGGTTTTTGAAGTGTTCTGGTCCCAAAGTTACCCACTTTGAAGGGAGAGGGGCACATGTTTGATCCATGGTGCTTGTGTGTGCATAGAGAAATTACTGATAATGACGGAATGTGTATATGTCTCCAAGCGTTAACCCTGCGACTAACTGGCCATTATCCAGGATGTGCCCCTCCTCAGGCTTACAGCAGCTGGGATAGGCTCCAGCCCCATAATCTGTAATCTTTTTTAGAAGTAGCTGCACGTGAAAGCACTGTGAACTGGCCACTCCATATTTAAAGCAACACTGTAATTTTTCAGATAATTTACCCACTAAAGGACACATTCATTAATTCATTACCCTTTCTTGGGGTCTGGTGCCTATCACTTTCCTAGGCGGTAACTGGCTCCAGTTAGTCAGGCTAAATTTAGAGACAGAATGACAGACAACCACTTACTCTAATTATTCTAGATACTTTATTTACCAGTCATGTCTTTGGGCAGTGGGAGGAGGCTGGAGAACCTGGAGAGTACCATGGTATAAATATCCTCAATCTAAACTAAGAGTTCCTTGATGTGACTTGTAGTGATGGTTCTGTGTAACAGACCATCTGGAAATTCAGGGTAGGGTTGCCACTGGGCCAATTGACAATTTACTTTATGAAACTGTGTTCTTTTTTATCTTTTAGACCAGAGGATGGTCCAAAACAGGAAAAACACTGTACAAACTGACTATACTTTCAAAATGATGTTTTGTTGCTTGGGTAAGGAAAGAAGAAGCAAAGGAAGAATGAATGTATATACTCCACTGTTTATATTATTTTATAATTCTATAATTATTAATATTGATATTCAACCGTTGGAGCCTAAAAGAAGCATATTATTTCCAATATGTAATTTTTAATAATTGAAGAAACTTGGAAAAGAACTCTGTTGTGTGTATATATAGTCATACAGTCAGTACATCGTTAGAGCAAAAATATAGTCAGTTTGTGTCGTCCTGTAAAGATGACGAAGTGACTGAAAACAACAGTAAAAAGCAAGAAACCAAAACTAAAAGTAAACAAATGTAATGTATATAAGAGAAAGAAAAATTAGTACAGTTTATTTGTAGAAAGATGAGAGCTATACTAAACATGGACCATCCTCTCTATACTCTCATTAAGCACTATATACTGCCACAAAAACTAGTTGTATAATAATATAATAGCTATATAATAGGTCAGCCAGGGACCGATGAGTGATTTAAACCCTTTCTTGTATCCTCAATTTTTACTAGGGGTTTAATAGTGGGGTTTTTTTTTTTAAACAATGAACAAACACAAAATATTTTTCAGACAGAACTTGATTGAAATTATAATGCTTTCTCTTTGGCAAAGTTGTTTGCCAGGGCATTTGACCTCTTTCTTACTCTTTCCGTACCTTTCTTCATAACTTACTGTTAAACTGGCCAGCTATATGTTTAAGGATTTCAGGTCTTCTACCTCTTACACTCTCTGAATAGGCCTGTCTCTGATCAGAACATTTGGTCAAGGTGCCATTGGCCCTCACCGCCTCTATCCCATTATCCCTGACTCCAGTGGGATGGTCTTGTCAGACTAACTGAGGAAGGTCAGTCACACAGAATACAAAAGAGAACATAAGAAAACACAACTCCCCAACAGAGAGCGAGAGAGGGAGGCTATTCTGGGACGTCCCCCTCTGGTGCTGGGGACACACTCTGACAGCGGCAGGTCCTTACTGGGGTCATAAAGAACAAACTGTAACTGACATAAGAGATCAATGATGAAGGCTGAGGTCAGAACGTCTCCATTGATATTCACACCTGCTACTTACCCGTCAGACTAATGAATATTGAGTTTATGTGGCGGACAACCTCTGGTGCCATCTGGAGGTTGTACTAATAAAGAGCCAAGAAATCAAAGCCTCCTTATTGAAATACTCTTTTCTTTTGTTTTACAGCAAAATAAATGCAAGGAAACAATGTAAGGTAAGAGTTAATGGGTGTGTTAAGTGTTTTGCCACTTTCTACTAAAATCAGCAGTTTCACATTCTGGTTTTTGTCTTCTATCGTCCAGAAACGGGAGTCTCTGTCAGCTCTGACCACTCTGATGCAGGAGCCCGGCTCTCCAGAGGGAAAAGGACCAGTTGTAGAAAAAGACGGCAAAGAATATGCTCAGCTGGTCAATTACTCCATAGTTTTTGATGTCAAGAGCACAGTGTAAAGGAACAGTGCAAGTGTTGAGTGTGTGACGGTTTATCATTTTGTGATGTGTACAGCTCAGACTTTGCTTGGACTTGAAAGCTGCACTGAATTATTGGCATTAATGTTTAATATGTTACCTCTAAACTTGAAACTGACATGAATATTGCTTTTGCAGAGTTCTATTTTTTAAGTGATTCGTCAATATATGTATTTACTTTTTGGTGTGCAGTTTTACTTCATAGAGGTGGTATCAAAGAGTGCAGCATATCCTCGCTAAGAGATGTTCGTTGCCTAAAATATTGTCAGGGCTCCCTCTTGTGGCAAAGACATGTTACATGTTGGACTTAACCTTCTTACCTTTTTTCAATATACCTGTGTGGAGAACATGAAATGCAAGAAACATTTGAATAATGACAGATTTAAAAGCATTTGGAGCATGTATTCAAACAGTTTTTCCTCAAACTATGTGGCTCTTGTAAAAGAGCCATTTGGCCTTGGCATGTATGTATCAATTTGATCTGATCAATAGTATGTAACTTGCTAATGACACAATATTGTAGAACATGGTTGATAACTATTTTTGAAATTAATGTATTTATGCTACATGTAATGAGGAAAATGCGTTCAAACGTGGGATGTCTGTATTAAAGAAGACTTTTATATTTTAGAAGTATGGCTAAAGGTTTTATATTGACTTCACTGTCAGGACATCTTTTAAATTCTTGTTCAGATTAAAGTAGTGCTTAGTAGTAGTAGTAAGTGCTGTACTTCTTCAAAATGATCAATTTATGTATCATGTTTTACATTTCTGTATATTTGTTTTTCTATACACAATATCTCACAAACATGGTGGTTTTAATATTCAAGAAGCCAAATGTCTGTTTTGCACGTGATTTGGAATACTTCTCATGAACATATTTCAATCAAACATGTACAAACAATGCCGTTAATAACAGATAGTTATGTAAAAGAACAATGTACAAGATAAAGTTATAACCTCTACCACCAAACAGTACATCAGTATTAAAACTTTTGCGTTGATATTGATATGGCACAATTTTTTCTTTTTAATTTAACAAGTCCTCTCCATGGTCTCATCTCTTTTTATAAACACAAGGCTTCAGTTGCAGTCCAAACTTTTTTAGATTTTCTGGAGCAGATGCAGTCTTTACAAATTCAAATAAGTAGAAGTGAGTGTTTTCTGCATCCTGAAGAAAAAAGAAAACAGGAAGATTATGGTTTGAGTCGTACATCAGTGTATTTGTTGTTAACAGGCTAAACCTCGCTGCCTCTGTGCCTTATATTCTTTGTCATCTTGTGTTCTCTCACCTTGGACACCATTTTAAACCCCAGACCTGCCAGTGCGGTGATGAAGTTTCGCACATTGTCAAATCTGCTTGCCACCTCAGCTATTTTAAGAGCACCCCTAAAAATGTCAGATTTTATTAGTTTACAGACAAAAAGTTCAAATACAATGACTGTACGGAACCAATCCAAAAATAAAAGTGACATGTTTACCCCATTTTTAAGACGCGGTTTGCTTCTTTTAGAAAATCGGCCAGGTTGGTTCCCATGAGAGAGAGACAGAACACGGCGATGTCCACAGAGTTGTCCTTCAGTGGCACCTGCAGCAGGAACTCTTATCAACATAGAGTTCAAATTTTGATGTAGAAAAGAAAAACGAATGTTGACTCTCACGTTGGCCATGTCACAGACGGTCACCAGGTCACATGTTGCCATGAGGTCGAAGCTGTGCACTTTGTTTTTCACGCTCTGAGCAATCTTACAGTCTCCACAGCCGAAGTCTGCCACCACCAGAGAGGGAGGTCTGGGAGAAAGTAGGACCAAAAAAAAAAAAAAAAGACAAAGAAACAGGTAATCAACAAATTGTAATAGTTAAAATCTAAATCTAATAAAAGTGGATTGTGACAAATCTTTGAATCTTGCTTTGCTTTTTCAAACGTGAACCTAATATAACCTGACAGAATTTTCCTTTTTTTTTTTTTTGTTTTCTCATTCTAAGAGGTCAAAACAAAACAAAAAAGAAATCATAAAAGTCCCAGCAAAAATAAATGTTTACTCACTGAGCCCATCTGACATACTGAAAGAGACTGAGGGTTTCTGGGTAAAAACTCAAAATAGTATGTATGAATAATTGTTGTTCAGATAAAAAAACATCAAATTATTAATAGTATATGATACATATTAGAGCACAAGTTGATCGATAACATTTTTTGCTTATTTGTGCTATAGGAAATAGGTTACACAGTTCTAACATAATTGTGGGAAGTTTTTAATATAACATCTCAAAATCACATTTCTTTTTTCATTTTTGGATCTCTATGTTCTGGATTTAATTTGAATTTACCAACGCTGGACAGAATGATCTTTAAATGCCTGGTACAGAGCTGGCCATCTTTACACGTGTAGAATATAATACAGTTTTTAATCATAAGTAACTCCCAATGCTGCATGAGTTCCTAGAGGTTCCCTGGATATAAATGTTGAATGTACCTAGTAATTAACCAACATCAGTATGGCATGACCATTACCACCGAGCTGGAATATAAATTGCTACTAAAATATTATGTGGGATTGTATGGTATATATTTTTTTAGATGAGGCTTACTTTTGTCGTATGAAGTGAATAATGGCGTCGACGGGGTTGTTGGGCCACCTCTGGACCTGAGCGGTGTAGCCCTTGTGGTAGATCCAGAACGCCTGAGGGTCCTGTTTGAACATGCGTCTGGCCTCGCCGCTGCTCGTGCTGTACAACACCTCATTAATGTAACGGAACCGGGCCGACTCCAGCCGCTGCTCCATCCGGGACCTAAGGGAGGCCGAGCGGTCCGGTTCCACCTGTTCCTCTGACACCACCGCCGCCGCCTCCTCCTCCACCTTCTCTGTCTGCTCTGCGGGACTCGGCTTTGTGGGGCTTTGGAGCAGTTTCCGAAGCTTTTCTCTCTTCAGACTTTGTTCTCTGCTCAGCTCAGGTTTCAGTTTTTTCTCTGGTTTCTGATGCACCTGCTCGTCTCCACTGTCCTCTCTCTTCTTTTCACTTGGCTTCTCTTTTTCACTCTGTGTTATTGTCTCTCTTTCACTTTTTGGTGTCTGGGCTTGATCTTTCTTCCCCTTTTTCCTGAAACCTTCCTGTGCTTCACTTTCTTTATTGGTACTATTTAAATCTGATTCTCCCTTCGCCGTCTGATTCTCTGCAGAGTCTTCTTTCTTCATCTCCTCATCTGACGGTTTTGGACGATACTTATTTTTACTTTTCCTCTTGTTTTTCATTTTATTTTTCCACTGTTGTCGGCTCAGTTTGGTCTCTGAATTGTTCGCCTCGACTTTTGCAGGCTTTATGGTTTTTTGGCCCTTTGTTTCATCTGTTGCTGTAGTTTTTACTTTCTTGACACCTTAAAGAGAATGAGAAAAAAACACTACTAAATATTAATAGTCCAGACCTGAATTCAGTATGTCAGGTCTTCTCTGGCCCATGATAATTATTATGGTCATTTTTAAGATTACTTTATTGCTCCTAGGTGAACTAAATATATGCAGTGCTGTAAAATAAAAGCCAAGGTATCTGTTCTTCGAAAGGATATATTTCACTATTTTCATTGTTAATATTTAAAATTATTTCAAAATGTGAAGATTTGACGTTATTAAAAGATACACATTGATTACATTATCACTATCGGATCACAAAGTGCTCTTTCATTAATTATTCAATTTCAATTAAAAAATAAATACACTTACTAACTAACTAAAGTTTGTTTTGTACTTTTAGGCATTTATTTGAAAGACTACAGTATCTAGAGAAGAAAGAAGTGGTCAAGATAGGATAACATGGAGCACTTGAATATGTATATACTTCCACTTGTAATGATTTGTGTATTGTTTTAGTAGTGAACATCTTCACTTACCAACTTTGTCTTTTCTCTTCTTCTTTTTCAGTCCAGCGCCGTCCTCTGTGACCTTCTGATTGAGGTCACCATTCTCTGTCTGCTCCTCTGTTGTCTCTGAGTGCTTCCTCTTCCTCCTCCGCTTCTTTTTCTTCTTCTTAGTATGCGCCGCTGGGGCCGCTTCGTTCTCACTGTCACTGTCCTGCTGACGCTCATCACTCTGCCAGTCTGGCACCGAGCCCAGTGTCTGCAGAGTGCGCAGCAGACTCTTTTTTCCTACAGCCTTCACCTGGGACAGGGAATATCATCAAAAAAAGAAAATATCTGAAGAATGAAGTCAAACATACAAGTTTAAGTTGTACACTAAGGAAAAATTAAGGATGGAGATTATGTTAATGAGACGCATGTATTTTTGCCCATATCTAAATGCCAAAAAGACAAAGTTCATTACATTTACAAAAGCTCATTCTCACAGTGTAGATCATGTTGAGCAAAAAAAGAGAGTATCATCTTACAAATATTTGGGCATTTGGATCAATGACAAACTGTCCTCATGTTGAATATCTGTTCAAAAAAAGTTTAGTGTTTAGTGTTTAGTCTGGTTCTCTTCAGATGTGGGTGTATGGAGAATCCAGTTCAAAGAGTCAATAAAATTAGCCTCCTCTATAACAGAATTGTTGCAGTGTAGACTTGAGCAAACAAAAAAGATCTGAGGCACTCTGACTGTATTAAAAGATAAAAGTCCTTTATTCAGTTAGAGACAAAGTAATGCTATGGGGTCTTCGTCAGTGAACCAGGTGTTCTAAATAAAGAGAGAAGTCATGTGAGAAGGTCAAATGAGCATCTTTGTCAACACCACGCCTAATTAAAAGCAATACAATCAAAATGTGGTAAAGACAGGTGGATATAATGTGTGCTGATTTTGTGTGCTTTTGGTGTAGATATCTTACTGTGCAGATCTTTGTTACTGTTGGGGTTCCAGCTCCAATGACCTTTTATTTGTATTAAATCCAATGTGATATAATGTCTGCTATAAGTAAGATGCCTTTGTATATTATGGATGTGCCTTCAACATGTGCAACCAAATTTTATTTATCACACACTGTACACAATGTAACTTCTTCTCAATATCATCCTCCTTCTCTCTTTATTTAGAGCACCTGGTTCACCTTTAAACAAGCCCTGATGAAGAGCCTATAGGTCAAAATGCGTTACTTTTATCCCCAATTAAATAGAGAACTTTTTTACCTTTACTTGAAACCTTTTTTACAGTCTACACTGTAAAAAATCTGTACAAGACAAGGCTAATATCATTAAGTGCCACTGTGTTCTGGATTTTTGGGACATCATTTACAGAAGAATACTGCCTCTTCAACCCTTCACTATATGGAGGCTGTGTATCACAGTCCATTTATCACAACCTCCACATTCAGGACTCATCACTTTGCACTTTATGCTCTGCTCTCATGGCTGTCAGTAAGCCTCAGGAAACAACTGCACTGACTTACTTACAAGGCCATCTTAAGTAAACTTTCCTGTCTCTGTGTCACCTTCAGACTCCAGCTGCAGTGGGTACAACTCTCACCTGTCACATCAGCTACTTTTTAAAGACCCTGGAACCTACACAGAACTTGGCCGATCAGCTTTTTCCTGCTGCACTTCGGTAATGGAACAACCTCCAAAACTTACAGCTTATTTATCCTTATTTTCTCTGGAGAATTCAAACCTCTATTTATAAACAGAAATGTGTAAGTTATATTCTTAAAGTGGATTTAAATGCTTGTATGAGGTATGGTTTCTATTATTGAGTTCTCTTTTCTTGTTATTATTAATTTTGTACTCATGTGGCTCTTGGCATCGTCTCCCTAAAAAATTAGTGTATCATGTAAATAATATAAGAGATATTTGTGTTCAGCTCTGTTTCACTGAGTTGCTGTCCTCTTGCTGTCATTAGTAATCCCAGGCAAACAGACCATGGATTATGTTGCCCCACCAGGTCAAAGTGGCCACTACAAATATCAGCTTTTTAACCATTTGTACAAGTGTATTTGTACACGTTATTCCTTTCTCTCTTTTTTTAAGCTCTATAGCTCTGTAGCTGGATAAAAACTGACTAAACTGTTAAGTAAACAGTTTTTGAATTCTATTAAATTTGATCAAATGGATCACATGTGAGCCACAGTGGAACTCTTTGAATTATTTTATTTTCTTGGACGCATAATATTGCTTTGAAGCAATCACTGATCACTGAACACTGAATCACTGAACAGTGATTTTATGACAGCATTTTTAATATATTTTGCAGCCCTAATAATAATACATTCTATGACCAAAATAAGTTACTGTTACAAATAAGGCCTGGTCCGTAAATATGGAATGTACACGGTACACCTATTAAAAATGGGTACACTTTAACTTGATCTATTATGTCAGTTCCAGATTTTTTATATTTTATTCTCTGCAATAGTATGGTCCCATTCTTGATTTCCACACAACCTTGAGGCTAAATACATAAATTAACTCAAAGAGCAAAATCCTGACAACAGAGGATTTAGCAAGAGTTGAGACTGACTGACTTAATTTAGACTATGTCAATCTATAATTTTTCCATAAACGAAGTAGTTACCTTAGTACTGATTTCCTTCTGTGAAGAGCTCTGCAGAACATTTTTTCCCAGAACAGCAGCTCCACTGTCGTCATTCCAGTCTTCATCTTCAATGAACATATTTGCAGGAACACTACACGGAGATCAGAAAAGAGAAGTTATACATGTTCCAGATTTATTGAAGAGAAGTTACATGTACGAGCGTCTTACCCAGTGCCTGCAGGACTTTAACTGGTGCCACAATAGTATTTCGGACCCAAGATAAAGTATTAATAAATATTACACATAATTCTGTAATAATATTTTTAACGTGTACGCTACGCTAAAAATAAAAGGCAATTCTTTAAAAGCCACGTTGGTTTCTCATGTGCGCCGAGGAAGCAAAACAACTACAGGCGCACACGGATGACGTCAGGATACCAAAGGACATTGGGAGTTGAAGTTTCTTATGCACAACATCCTTCACTTCTTTTACATCCCATAAATAATATATTAGTTTATTAAATGCAGAGTGAAAGAACAGAAGACTAGAAGAATTCTAAATCAAAGCAATGTTTGGTCTGACTGTGCCTCAAAACAGCAACAGTTCTAACAGTTCCACTGTCTCAGTTTGTGAAGAATCTGGGCAGATTCTGTTCAAATATTTGGAGAATCCCAGACAAAACCAGACCATCAAATTGCAGAAGGAACCAGGTTAATGTAATCTCAGACAGGACCAGACCAGACTCCATGAAGTTGGGATCAGGAGGTCAGGAGGACTCCTTCTGGGATCACTCTAAAAATGGAAGGTTTTTGTCTCTTCTCTCACTTTTCCATTTAAATTGATCCATTTAAATTGATTAAATAAATAAAATAAAAACATTTAACTTCTATATTGTTGGCAGCATTCTTACTTTACCGCATATCTTCACATCTGCCTAATAAGTAATGTATGCTATTCACAACTATTTGTAACTTTGATAATATAAAAAAATTTCTTCCATACACACAATTTTAATACAGTGAAAAAATATTAACTTCAAAAGCCTTTACTAGACTAAAATTTTCAAATATTTATTATTAACAAAAAATATCACTAATATGTGTTAATGAAAAATCATTTAATGTTCATCTACTTTCCCTTTTCCCTTTCAAAACAAGTCAGTAATAATACTTCTGCGGACAGAAGCTAAACAACATTTTTACATGAACAAAATAATATATATTTATGTCATATAAAATGTAAAATATATGAATATCGTTATTGTGAAAAATGAGTACATATATATGAAATTGACGTTTTTAGATCTATATTTTTGATACTACATATTATACTTCTGATATTTCTGAATAGGTGGGAGAAAATCAGAAAATCTTGTGCTGTAAGTGTTTAATAAGTATTTGAAAACCATATTGCAGCTGTATTCCAAATCCCTGACCCCAGGCTGTGTTTTTTACCTCCCTGCAGTACCCTCCTCCTCCTGTAGGGGAAGTGCGCATGCTTTCTCGTGCCCCTCTGCTCGTCACGCCTCTGTACAGCTCCGTGCTGCTGCTGCTGCTGTGTATGGTTCTGTATGGAGCACAGCGGCGAGGGTGTGGACGGAGCACAGCCTTCACTCTGCCACATAACAGTACTCCGCCACTAACTACGTCTATGACTGTCTTCATAGCATCGAATAAAAAGAATATATCAGGTAGGTTTGTGGTCTTGGAGAAGAATAAGCGCTTCATTCATGAATTAAATGTGTTTTCTAGTCAGCTAGCGTCAAATGAGAGAACTAGAAGACACCTCCGCCGCGTCACGAAAGTTAGCTTGTTAGCCAAAGCTGTCTCCTTTTCAGTCGTGGGCTGCTAATCTGACTAACTGTTCTGCTTATTCATTACAGTTTTTTGTCATATAAATGAATCCACTGGTCAAAGGTTAAAGTGATGTAGTAACTCAAAACAGCGCTTTAATTAATCTTGTCTTGAGTGTACTAGGAAGATGGCAAAAAGCAGAAGCTAACCAGTCTTCTTTCTAAGTTAACTAGTCCCTGTTGCTGACAGTACAGTTAACAAAACTGATACTGTTTGTTTAGTGTAAGGTGTGAGGAACTATTGAATTATACTTTATAAAACATAGGAGAACCTGACTTTTTTAGTATATGTACTGCTGCTAACTGTTGTACTTAGCTTAGGGGAATAAATTTATGCTAGTTTTACATATTGCAGTATTTGCAATACTGTACTTATGCTAACTGTTGTATTGTGTTGGAACATTTAACTATATATATTATATATGTGTTTAGTTATATTTCTTGCTTCCTTTTTTTTTTTTCTTCTATTGCACTGTTGAATGTCCAGTGCTTACTGCATGTATCAACTGCCATATTTTTACAGTCTATCTGTAGACAGATGTTTGTACATCCATTTGTAATTTAATTAAATTAAACATAACCATAAGTGTTTTTGAAATCCATAAATGCTGACTACAACCTGCGCCAATGTCAGCTCAAAATGCTTTGCTTCTAGTTGCTTCTATTTTTTGGAGCAATATACCAAAATTTGACCTCACTATATTAGCTGAATCACAATACACAATATTCATCTGAGTCTGTTTTTGTTAAATAAACACATTTGATTAATGTGATGTAAAGTGAGGTATGAAAATGAATGTGAATGACTAGACAAATATGTGAAGTGTACATATAAGGTATCTTGGTATAATACAATATTATCATCCCTATTAGTTACCTCATTGGTACTGCTTTTTTAGATCTTGTTATACGTACCAGTTTGTCGGTACAATGCCTGTTTTAGTGCTAACAAGTAACAGATTATGACCTAAAGGTTATGAAGTTGTAATGTTTCTATTCATGAGCAAATGTTATGAGTCACAGTTGTTCATAACCACCTAGTATTAGATGGACGTGATTGCTCAACCCCCGACTTCCCCATTGCTTGTGGTCTATCTTCTTGTCAACAAAACTCAGTCCTGAATATGACTTAAGAGTCTATTTTCTTTTTTGTATTTTTATTTACTTCTTTTATATTTTTCAGAGTTTTGCCAGTGTCACTGAACCCTTCAAACCGTCCCAGATGAGGGGCTGATGCTGGCCGAGAAATCCTACCGCAGCTGTTCCTCTCTGTTCCTGTTTAGTTCAAGTTCAAGTGTATGTTAAAGAGAGACAACACCCGCCAGAATGGATGACATCTTCACCCAGTGTCGGGAAGGCAACGCGGTCGCTGTCCGCCTCTGGTTGGACAACACAGAGAATGACCTCAATCAAGGGTGAGCTGGAAACTTGTTTATTTGTCATTTAAATATATTAGAATTTTATGATTGAAACCATAACTAATCCAAAACATGTTTGCGTAAGTGACCTCAGGAATGTAAAATGATAATTGATTATACTGCTACAAGAGTAATGTTGACTCAAATCCAATCCTAGCCTTTTTTTGTATCTTGACATCAGATTCTTTGTGGTTCTGTCCAAGCTGCCCCTTTAGTCCCCAGTGAGATCGTAGCCTGTCGTTGAACCCACTTCCTCGTGCTCGTGTTTACGTCCAGAATGCCGACAGGAAGCCAGTGTTTTTTACTCAATCACTCATGCTTGCAGTGACAATTCAGAACAGAACTGAGGCAGCATGTAGACTTAGAGCAAAGTTCTGGTGAGTGTATAATGATGGACTAACTGTAACATATTACACAGTGCTCTGGATCTACCGCTGGATCTCTGTATCCTCACATGACTTTCTAAAGAGAAGCTCAGGGAGTAGTGATGACCACCCAGGAGTCTTTCTCTGGGACCTTGTTCCTAATTTGAACTTTAATGTTTTCGTATAAAGCAAAAAGAGAGTTTATGTATTCAGTTACAATGAATATTTACCTTAGAAGTGACCCTTTATTTGTTCAGTGGGTATTAAGGCTACATTCATTAGTAACCAATTGTGTTTCTGTATTTGGAGCCCTTTATTTGCTCCATTCTGTTATATTGGTGGTAAGGTTAGGTAATTTTTTTTTTTTTTCATTTTTCAGACGATTTATGACTTAAATATATTTTTTTCATTTGCTACCTAATGTAAATTTACCCTTAGAATAAAGCTGTAAAGTTTAGATGCCTTTAAATCAAAGCATATGGCTAATTTGCATAAACCAACAAATCCTCAGAGCTTTACAAACACTACCTTTGTTTGTGTCTATTTTCTGACACTTTGCTAAACCAGCGCCTCTCAGAGGTTATGGCTTAATTTCTCGGGTCATTACTTACGTTATTTCGTGTCTGTTAAATTGTGCTGCTAAGTTATTTTGCAATATAGCTATTTTTGACTGGTTCAAAATTAAAAACTTTAATTATTTTGATTTATTACTAGCCCTAATTGTAGAATTGTAGAAATTTCTGTCACTGATATGTGGAAAAAAATGCAGCTGGTTTTAAGTGTGATGTATTTATTATGTACTTACCATACAAGCTAAATAATATTTTAAGATAAGAAAATGGAAGGTACAATCAAAACCTAAATGCACATGGCTAATTTGTATGAATAATAATAACTAAACTAACGCCGAGTAACCCAATCAGAGAAACCACGGATGTGACGTAAGGAAAGCGACCGTCCGATTCCAGTTGTCAACAAACCACAGCATACACCAGCATGGCTAGAGAAAGAAGATGCTTCGGTAACGGTGAATGGTTTCTGTCGTTTTTGTCAGAAAAATGAGGATATGGGGTGTAATATTGAGTGCAGTGCTTATTTTCAATCGTAATAAGCTACCTAAACCTGTGTACTGTTTTGGTCGAAAAAATTCTCGCGCACCAAAATCGCATCCCTCTCTACAATTGGCTGGTAAGAAAGAGCTGGAGTAGAATATGGAGCAGATTGGACAATCCCAGACTGACTTTCTCTGTACATAATGACCACTGAAAGGGTCAGTGAATAACACCGATTCTCTCTTTATAATGGCACCTTTTGTCCTCAAAATTGATGTGTTAGAAGCAGGAAAAATGTGGAAGCCCAAGGATTTGAATGAGTTTTACAAGGGCCAAATTGTGATGGCTAGAAGACTGGGTCAGAGCATCTCCAAAACTTGAGGTGTGTTAACAGTCTGCAGTGGTCCGTATCTATTGAAAGTGGTCCAAGAAAGGAACAGTGGTGAACCTGCAACAGGCTTTTTGGTGGCCAAGGCTCATTGATGCATGTGGGGAGTGAAGGCTGGCCTGTGTGGTTCGATCCAACAAGCTACTGTGTGTGTGGTAGAGTGCGTCATGTAATCTCTAAACATACTCCACTGTCCCGGCAGCTGAAATGTTTTATTGGAGGTTTCTGTCCAGCTGAGGGTACTGTGTCACTGAGATAGGCATGATTCTACCAATGTCATGTTTAAGAACCATCAAAATGATTTTGAGATTATATATAGTTCGGCTAGTTACATTAAAGGATCTGCTGTTAACATTTTGGTGCCAGATACCACAGCACACCTTCATGGTCCACGCCTCAACGGTTCAGGGCTGTTTTGGCAGCAAAAGGGGAACCAACACAATATTGGGCAGGTGGTCACAGTCTTATGCCCTATCAGTTTTAAGTCTCTAGGCATTTCAACGTGAGTGTTTCTGTGACATGGCAGTGTTGTAGAATAATATCGCAAATTACTGGAGCAATCAGTAAAAAAAAAAATTTAAAAAAAGGTATTTATTGTTGGACAGGTGCCATTCACATCAGCAACAGTGAGAGTGGAGAAAGTTTCCCTGTAGATTTGATGGTGGTCAGTCACATGTTTACGTAGTAGTTGTAGTTGTAGTTGTAGTCTTAGACATTTAAAAATGACCTAATTCTAAAAAAAATAAAATAAAACTAAGAATTTGCATATAAAAGAAAACCTAATCCCATGTGGAGACTGTGTGAATTTGACCTGGATTGAATATTTAAAAAACACATGAAATTGTAACTGATGTCTGCACTTTCGTAATGTACATAAAATAAAAGACCAGCGAGTAGGCCCACACTCTGACCAAGCCTGTATCCCACATGTGACTGGTCCATTAGCTAATTGTATGTCACATCTCTTCTCCTCTTGATATATACCCCCCACTTGCATAACTCATTTATTCCCACCCTTTAAACCCCCTGCAGTCAGACTTAAACACAGTAGCATATGTTTTTATATTTAAATAAAGCCCCTAAATAACCCATAACAACATTATCTTCACTATTAGCTTTCTCTTCTCCTTGATGACAGTAAGTTTACTCTGATCCAACACCAGACATAGCGTGGTTGTGGAATGCCGAATCTCCTTACAAGGGATAACACGCAGGCCTCAAGGGAACTGTCTACCACCTCCCCAAAATGAGCTGGGGGAGGGCAATTATTATCCCGCAGCAGCCAGGGTGGGAAGAATTATGTGTGGGACCAGACAGACCTGCTTTGTGTGCTAACTGTGCTAAAAAAAAATAAAAAAGGAATGCTTGGAAAAGCCCTAACACAGCACATCACCTTCACATTTCCGTCCATCTTCTCCCAGAGGTATTAGATAGTCATTTCTTTCTCTTTTGGCTTAATTGCAAAGTTTATAGTCTTCCTAAAAGGTTTCCTCAAACTTTCTTATAATGTTCCCCGCAGGACTATAGTGAGTGGATAATAGGGAGGGTTTAGTTCTATACATAATGGTCAAGAACAGCTACTGGGTTTGAATGAAATATAGAGTAGCTGTTGGCCTCTGCTGCCATCGTTTACCTCTGAGGTCCACAGTTTTGTTGGCTTTTCTGTTTTAAATAAAGCTCCTGTTTTCTTTGGACTATCAGTGTGTGATTGTGGCTCTGATGGTTATCTGGATATAGCCTTCTCAAAATATCCATCCGAATACTTAGTACATGTGTGAATGATTCTTTCACCACAGGTATTCCTAGTTTTTTCTCAGTGCAGTAGTAGTTCTGTAGTATTACTATTACTTCCTGATATTTTTAAATGGCAATCTGGGAAGTCTCAGTACCACCAGTGGTCCTTGTACCACAATTTAAGAACCACTGCTCTAAAGTAAAGAGCACCCTGTTTGAAAAAATCTTTATAGCAAAGAGAAAGAACAAGAGATACACCCAAGCAAATATATGATAATAAAGTATAAGGCAGACCCCAGAGCTAGTGGTGCCACTAGTCAAGCTATGATCCAAATCTCCATATCAAACATTTCACACATTTATCTTGCATTTGTAACTTTTTCTTTTTTTTCTTTCACGTGTTTCCTGTCTCATGACCAATTTACAGCACCGTAAATAACATAACCTTGAAAAAATCTTTCCTGGAAGACATCTTATCACAACTGTACAGATGTGTGAGTGATTAGCGTGTATGGCTCCACATTTATACAACATGGCTCTTCATCACTAGATGGATATGACCAATTTAGATTGTTTCCCTGTTTGACCCAAATAACAAAACACTGGCATAGTGATGTCAAACACAAAACTGGTACAGCCTTTTTTTGTGACCAGAATTTGCATGTTAGAATATTTTTATTTCTGACACCTACCAACATGCCAGTCTCCTCCACCTTCTTATGTTTCTCTCAATTTGCTTAATGTCTGTCTCGTCATATGAACCAGTGCAGTGTCAAGGCAGAGACATACAAGGTGCAGACAGGGGCTCATCCCAGGGCTTTTCCTGAGTGCTGTTGGCAGGTGGGAGTGCCTGAAATAAATCACAGCAGTGGAGTGGAGGGGGTGCACTCCACAGCCTCTGGGCTGTGGATGTAGCCAGCTTAAAGGGAAATCTGTCTATAAAAAGGAGCCCTGGATAAGTATACACACAGAGACAGGGCCGAGTCTCACATGAAGTCACTCTGTCTGAAGTATCAGCGTAGTGTACATTTCTGGATTCATAACAATATGGTTTAGGTGTCACTAGACTAGAGTGCTGACAGTTTATGAGTATTCAGCATGAGTCTTTAGTCATTTCTAGTCAGTGCTTTTATTAATAACTGGATTTAATTTTGTAGGTCTTTACACTTGGGTTGCACAATATTGTGACAGTATATTTTATTTGCTATATTGTTGAACATGATGATATATATATATATATATATATATATATATATATATATATATATATATATATATATATATATATATATATATATATATATATATATATATATATATTTTATATATATTCAGAACTTTAGTAGCCATTTAGTAGCTTGTCTTCTTGTTTTTCCTCTGCTACCTCGAGTGTGCAGCTGTGTTAGCCACAGGAAATAAGGCGGCGATATGTCAAATGAACAATTGCGTTAATTTTCTTTTAACCCATTGAACTGAAAAAAATTATGGAAAACGTTATTGCGCTAAATTTACCAGCCCGAATTAAAATAAATGAAAGAAATACAGGGCTATATAAAGCTTCAAGAGATGACATGACCCAAGCTGAATTTAGGCCACTGGCAGGAAAGTGCCACAGCTGTACATCATTACTATAGTAATAAAAAGAAACTCTAGAAAAGCATTGAGCTTATATCCACGCAATTTTCAGTACATTTGTATAATGTGTCTCACTAACACTCATCTGCCTGAGCCCAATTTTTACAGAGGAAAAATACAAATTATGTTATGTTTTATTTAGCAACCAGCGTCAGGCAAATAGTGAGCTGTAACTCAAACATGCTAATAAATGCCTGGGAATAATGATTTAATCAAGTTTAACTTTATAATTGTGGAATTAATGTGCTAAATGAAGTCTGTCTGTTTGAGATCTACTCTGGTCATATCTCGCTTTTTCCTGCATTATGGCCAATGAAACGCATTTAGTCACGTGACGTCCGGAGCTCTATACCTTCTGGGTGGTCACTCTGGTGCCACTATTACTGATCCTGTAATGTTCTGTAATGTTCAATCTCAACATTTAGCATTCCTTTCCATTGCCATATTTTGCCACAATTTGAAATAGTCAGTGTACTCCAAACATACAAGTTACACGTAATTTTACTGTGTGGTGTTTTATATAGTTTGTATCGGTGGTTAATGGGATCAGGGGATGGGCAATAGCAAGTCAGGTCTTATTATTGTATATTTTATAATATTTATTTATATTATACATTTTGCACATAGGACTGGGTGATAAAGCGAAAATGTCAGAAATAGCCATATTGCTAAATCGAATTTAACGGGAAAACATTTGTTTTAACCCTGCCCTTTACATTGTGTTGTGGCTAATGCTGCTGCTATCACTAGAGCAGCTCCAATAGTTTCTGTGTGACTCTGCAGACGCTAAAGCTTTTATGCAAATTAGCCAAATTAGCTGTGGAGACACAAAGGGCTAAAACTAAAAGGTATCTCACCAAAACTGATTTATTTTCATTTTTAGGTAAGCAAACTTCTGCTGCTGTTGGCCAAAAAAAACCCAAAACTCATTGGTGAAATATATTAATAGAGTAAAGTGCATTAAATAAAACATTATCATAGTTAAGGCATTTTTGCAAGAAGTTATATTTTTAGATTTTAAGTAATCCAACTTGGGTGGTTAATTTGTTGTTATTTGGCGTTCTGTACAGACAACAAAGTCCTTGGCCTCTAGTGACTTGCAGCTTGTAGCCGTTACCTGACCATTATGTTGCCATTTTCCCTCCTTCCTTCACTCTCTTACTATTCCCCAAAGGGATTTAAAAAGGTATTAGTGTTTCAATATTAATCAGATATATTGAAAGTTTTCCTATTGTGAGACCTCCCTAATTTAAGCCATGAATTTAGTCATTTTGTATTGTCAATGTTTTTTTAAACAATAGCTTCAATTCACTGTACACTAAATCTACCCTTTAACCTAAATGGGCTGAGACTAAATACATTAAGTGTAAGTGAGTCTTTAGGGAGCTCTGGTCTCGTAAACTTGGGCTGATTAGTCTGAAGACTTTGGCTTTTGAAGCAAGAGGAAATTGCACCTAAAGTAGATGTGATGTGACACAGATCCATGTGTGCTGTGGGACTGAGGCCCTCTGAGGGACTGAGGGGGGGCAGGATGTGTGGCCACAGACTAGTCGATTGATGGTGGGGGGCAGAAAGGTCAGATTCCATTAGATTCATAATACCCCCTCAGTTCTCACATCACATTATTGTGCTGTCTGCCCACTCATAATTTTAGAGCAAGCACAGAGCAATGGGGAAGACATATAAAAGAAGAATGTGTAAGAAAAATGGGTTATATTATCAGCAGATGTTTAGGGAACAGAAAGAGAAAAGATGCATTCTGAACAGAAAAGGGAGTGGAAGAAAGAATAACAAGAAGAATGACATGTGTGTAGGGCTACTACAGGAAATCTTACTGCTCTCTGAAAGGAGATCAATTATCAAAATCATTCACACTCACAGCATAAATTTCTCTTCCCCCTTGCTGCAATCAACAGGAAAAAAAGTATCTTTTTTTCTCTTGCATTTTAGGAAAACTGTTTATGCACAACATATTCTTATAGGAATGATCTCTGAAAAAAATGAGATGCCATCTAGGCTTTATTATTAAAGATTTACATAGATGAGTATGATAAGCCCATGGTGGGTCTTTGGCTAATAATAGTTTGCAACTCAAAAAAGGAGAACTTTCATTGGTTCACACTGATGCCAGCAAGGAAGTAATGGCTACCGAGATTGGTTATTAGGTTGCTATGTACGTCTTTTTACACAGCAACAGTGTAGAAAAGAAAAAAAAACGATAAAAAGGGAGTGTGAAGTGAAATCTTTGCGTTTGAGACTGGGACAAAATTAAGCTTTAATCATCAAGGTTCATAAATCTGGCTTCTTTTACACAAGTTGCTTGTTAGAAATTAGGAAAATCAAAAATTGCACTGAAATCTGTGTACAGATCACATATCATCTAAACATCTAAACTTGTTATTTGTAGGTACTCAACTGTAAGTTCTTGTACACTTGTTTTACCAGAGAGTGGTCATGGAATGGCCACACTTTGCACATATATTTTTTTCCTTTTTCTGCATTCCTTTAGAAGTAAATTTCTGTGTTTGTATTTCTTACCGCTCTGCCACTTTTGGCATTTTAGTTAAAAGTTCAAGTTTAGATAGGAGGGGAAGTAAAAGTCTAATGGGTGATTTTAGCGGTGGTGGTGGAGTGTGGGCTTTGGGTGGTGAACATTGGATTCAGTTCTATTCAATTTTAGTAATCCCTTCAAATGAATTGCTTCATGTTCTCTCTTCAGACTGATTGATTGTACAGTCTTTTTGCAGTCGGTAAGGAGTTCTTGTGGCGCTCTGTCCTGCAGCTCAGATCTCAGACGTCCACTGGCTGCTCTCCGTTGTTCCCCAATGCAGGAGATGATCCATCCTGTTGTGCTTCAGCCAGTCTCTAAAGTAATGACTATAGTTGTACCAGCCCTCTCTGTTAGTTTTTCAAGTCTCCTATGATCTCTTTTTGCAGCATATGAAAAACATTGTTGAAAAGTTGTCATTGTTTTGTCTCTGTGCATCACACAACATATTCAGCATTGTCATATTGCTGCCAAACCAAAACCTGTGAAACAAATGTGAACCAGTCACATGGAATTTCTCGCCTTATTTCTCACAGGGAAATGACATTATCACACAGCAGCAGATGTGTACAGTGCAACTACAGGAAGTCAGAATGTCCGTGCAGTGGATGTTCACGCAGTGTTTTCTGACCCTCCCTGATTAACTGTCTCTCAGCTTTTGTTCAAGCATCTTAATCTTTCAGTCTTTGTGATCACTAAAGTTGTCATATAATCGATGATGCTGTCCTTCAAGTGTTTCTGTGACTGTCACTGAGATAATGTGGAATGATGAGTGCCAGAGGCCTATTAGTGGATGTCTCTTTACTTGCATCAACTTCCTTTTTGTGACATTATTGTATACAAATTCCTCATTATGCACTTCAATAACTGAACTTCACTTACTATGTTTACTGACAACCATTTCATTCACTCTTCCAAAATTGAGGTTTTACTTAAATATACAGTTACATTCAAAGGACCCTATATTATAGTTGAATGCATTATGTTTCTCTAGCAGACTGGAAATACTTTGAATACTCTGAAAGAAACATACCACATACTTAATATAAATTGTCATCTTGTGCTCCAGAGATGACCACGGATTCAGCCCTCTGCACTGGGCCTGCAGGGAGGGCCGCTCCAGCGTGGTGGACATGCTCATCATGAGAGGGGCTCGCATTAACGTCATGAACCGCGGAGACGACACCCCTCTGCACCTCGCCGCCAGCCACGGACACCGCGATATTGTAGGAAAGGTACATATTTGAAGGCTTATATTACAGGTTTGCCCCTGCTTCTTTGAAACTCTTTGTTGTGATATTTTCAGGAAATGGTCTGACTAAAAGCCTGGGTCATTCTGCCAGTTTTCCACTTTGTTTAAGCGAGACGAGACATGTTTTGAAATGTGTAATAGAGCTGGGCAAACAGAAACAGAGAATTACAGTCCTCAATCTGAATCACAATCTTAAAACACAATGTGCTTGTATTCAGACTGTTAACTGTGTGAAAATGCATTGAGCATTATGTATATTATACATGCTACACAAGGACTAATAAGAAATGCATCAAAAAGTGTTCAGAAAAGTAAATATGGCTAATTTGCTCTAATCAACATAACTTCACACAAGGGTTGGCAGCCTATTTTTAGGTGTTTTTTAGGTGCAAGTTTGCATGTAAAAATAATTGCAATAAACACTAATGGAAAAGCACTAACTGAAACAAACTCTGACAGACAAAAAAAAAAATTTGTGTATTGATTGAGTAATGTTCTGATCCGAGGTAATATAAGTATGATTCAGCCCCACAAATGTAAGATATTATGAAACTCTCTATGATCTAATCTGAAAAGCCACACAAAATCCAGAAGTCCTGCCTGTTCTTGTTGAGCAGATAAGTTAAAGGAGCTGGAAAAGAGAAAATGTGATCAGCTCTTCTTCATGTCTGCTTCAAGAATGACAGTAAAAGCCCATTACTATTTCAGCTCCATAAAGATCACTCTATTTATTATATGAAAGGCAGTAATATGGTATTGATCCGGCAAAATGAGCTCCAGGTAGTAGTTCTATAAATACTCCAGCTGCCGGCAGAGGGAAGGGCTAATGTTCACTCTTCTGGACAGTTCCAGTCAGTTTGTCACAATATTTAATAAGTAAATCTCAAAATGACAGCTATTGCATCATGTGTGTGTAAAATATGGTTTAGCTTTGTGATAACATTGTCAGATGGCTCACTACTGATGACAGTGGGAAAAATGTAAATGTTAAAGCTGTGCTAGGCAGGTTTTAGTTATGTGAAAATATTTTTCAAACCCCATATTGATGTTGAAGTGGTCTGTGAGAGCTTGTACATAGTTTCAGTGTGTCATATCATGAGCCAGTGTCTGCTTTGAGGAATGCAATATTAAAAGAGTGGGCCTTAAGGCTTTTGAAACAGGGCCCTTAGCATGATATGTTTGATAACATCTGTTTATGACATGTATATATTATTATGTGGCATATATGAAAGTTTTTTATGAAATATGGGTTGACACAATATTGTTTGAGATATGGTTATGTTGTGCTAAGTAATTACTATGGCTGACTGCCTATGGTCAACTAGTCAAGTTTTCAAACCTGACATTTTTAGAAGCACTCTGACCCTCAGTGTGGATCTATATTGGGGCAGTACACTGTAACACAAATATACCGTTATTAAAAGACCTAGTTCTTTGTGATGTCCACAAGTGATATACAGTTGTTCATAAAATCTCACTTTTGTGATTTAACACTACTTTAGTAACCTGACTCTGCCAGATAGAACTGCTCCACAGAACATAGTCTATTTCGCAGTACCATCTGGGAAGGCTCCCGTTGAAAGCGTTTGCAAAAGGGAGGTGCCTTCTGTCAAAAACCTGGTAGTTGATTGGATGAAGCACCGACTAGTATCCGCTTACCATGAAGTTTCTTTAGCCAATCATAGCAATGATATGACGTGCCACTCTTTGTGCTTCTTTCAAAGAAGAAAAACTCTCTACTTCTGATAAAACTGTTTCGATAGCAGCGTCAACGCTAACGTCTTTCGGCATAGCCATGTTGAAAACAAAGAGGAGAAAAGAGCGCTTGTTGCTTTCTTCAAATTAAAAACCCGCCTCTACCTGTTAGTGCTGCAACATCATTGGTCAAAAGAGTCCGGTGAGTCCACGGTTCGTGAGTCAAGCGGTTTGGTTGGCACGATACAAGATGGATTTACAAGAGTTTTGGAAACTCCCAAATCTCGCGAGAATCCAGCTGCAGCGCAAGGTTACTACTTTAGTGCAGTTTGATGAAATGTGTATTTAGAGATTTTGGTCCTTTTTATTCAACTTTTTTTTTTAAATAAACTTTTTGTCAGAGGTCAGTGTCTCCTATTGGGAAATTATACTGTGCTTGATCAGAACTCTGGATGGTGTTGGAAAATATAGCGTCATAGAAACATTCCAAAAGTAGACAAAAAAAAAAGTATTTCATTCACTTTATATAGTCACTTATATTGGTCTTAAAATAATCACATGCCATTATCTGGACATTTTAGGACACATCCATCAATATGTGTCAACTCAAACATGTATTATTAAGTCAAAATACATAGACTTAAAGCTACGATGAGAGAGAACCAGGTGACAAAGTGATATTACAGGATGTAAATGACAATTAGTTGGGCTGATAGTTTAGTTGACAGTTTCTCTTTAGTTATTTTGTATTGGTAGTGAATGATCATGTTGTAACCAGTAAACTGACTTATATCTCCTGGTGTTATGAATAAACAGAGAACCCTTTGTGATTAAACCTTCCATATACATATAGTCTATTTATTTCTGTACAGACTACAGAGCCGTACACTTTCCTCTGCTGCTCTTTCTGCCTTCTCAGCTGCTCCCAGACAACTCTTCAGTTTAATATTAGGCATGTCTGAATAGCTCTGGTATGTGTCCACAGGCGACACAGATTGTACTTTGGCAGCATCAGCAGCCCCGCCACATGTGTACAGCCCAAACATGATATGACCGGCCTGCTTTTTGCATCTAATCTTTTGTTTTTCTCCTGCTTTTTTTCTGCAGCTCATCCAGTGCAAAGCAGACACCAACGCTGCCAACGAACACGGGAACACACCACTGCATTATGCTTGCTTCTGGGGCCAAGACCTAGTCGCTGATGTGAGTGCTCCCCCTTGTGGAAATCAGAGGAAGTCTTTACAATAATAATATTTTTTTCTCTTCCATTTTCTGTTTCTCAGGACCTTGTGACAAATGGGGCACAGGTGAGCATTTGTAACAAATATGGGGAAACTCCCTTGGACAAAGCCAAACCTCATCTCCGTGAACTCCTCATAGGTACCCACACAGTCGGCTTTTATTATTTCAGCTGCGTTTTAACTGCCTTATTGACAGGTTTACTATAGCTCTATCCATTTTACTGCTCTTTGCTGTTGATTCATTACCCTTTTTTCCTCCGATCAACCAGAAAAGGCGGAGAAATTGGGACAGAGCATGGCTAAAATTCCTTTTAAAGACACATTTTGGAAAGGCACCACGAGAACTCGGCCCCGTGAGTCCAGCACAAACTTTGTTTTATTACCTGGACATTTCTCATTGCTCTTTCTAATCCACTCTTGTCTGGTATTACATGAACTCTTTTCTGTTTTTTAGGCAATGGCACATTAAATAAACAGGCAGGAGTTGACTACAAACAGCTCTCACTTCTGGCTAAAATCAATGAAAACCATTCTGGAGAGGTAATGATAAATACATTTTCTTGCAGAGCACTGTTGACTCAATGGCTTTATTATTTATTAGAGACACCTGACTGCCAATAACTCAATTATTTTATCATCCAGTCAGATAGCAGCAAGTCCATGTCCTGTTGACATTTAGATTGAGTATGGTTAAGAAAAGTAAAAGTAAATCGAATAGACTGATGTATCATACTTATTTAACATTTTTCAAGAGCAACAATTTAATTTAACAATTACAATTAGTCAAACTGGTGTCCAGTGAGGTTATATTCAAACATATATTTTATTCTAAATTCACAGCTGTGGCAAGGCCGTTGGCAGGGAAATGAAATTGTGGTTAAGGTTTTTAAGGTTCGAGACTGGACCACAAGAAAAAGCAGAGATTTTAATGAGGAATATCCCAAACTCAGGTAATTATTATTCATATGTAAATGGGTGGTGTATCAGATGTGTGCTATGTTTTCTGTTCACTCATTTGTGTGTTTGCATTCTTTTTGAACCAAACCCAATGAATTATTTATATTTTTGGGAGTTGCATCTCACACAGACCTCATGTTTATGTCAAATCCTGTGTGGATTTGCCTTTTTGTCTTGTCTGTCTACCTCTCTCCCTCCTCTTGGGCTCCATCCCAGGATATTTTCCCACCCGAATGTCCTACCCATGTTGGGAGCATGTCAGTCTCCCCCTGCCCCTCACCCCATCATCATCACACACTGGATGCCTTATGGCTCCCTCTACAATGTGCTGCATGAAGGCACCAGTGAGTACCTACTTCTGCTCACATGTCTCTAGTTCTCACCACTTCTGATTGTAGGAATTTGTGATTTATTACCACTGTCATCACTGTCTGTAAAGCTTTTCTTCTGTCAACTGGTCATAAACATTGCTGAGACCTATATTGTTCTCCATTTTTAGACTTTGTCGTGGACCAGACCCAGGCAGTGAAGTTTGCACTGGACATCGCTTGTGGAATGGCATTCTTACACACTCTTGAACCCATGATCCCCCGTCACTATCTTAACAGCAAAAGTGTTATGGTGAAAACATGGTTTCAGTTTATCATTATTATTTACAAATGAGTGTAACATAGTAATTTTATTTTAAAGAGTAGAGTTGTACTAGGATTGCAAATGCATGATAAAAATATTAAAAAACATAGTAGAAAGGGTGTGTTTGAGTGTGTCATCCTCCGTGCAAAACTGTGAGGGGTGGAACTAAAAATGCATTTGACATAAGTGGATGTGCACATTTATCATTTATCACGAAAGGAAAATGTTGGGAAGTGACCTCAGAAAAAAGGCAACAAAGCAAACCTCAGCTACATAGATTTATTTAATTCATTATTAAACAAAATAATTTAAGATGATGAAAAGTGGTTGACAACATATGCTGTCAGGTTAAACACATGGACACTAACAAAGGTAACTAAAATTCACGTTGATGTGAATTGATAAATGTTGTTGTGAACTGAAAAAAGTCAGTTTGTATAAACTTTCACCTGTTGGTTTATCAAATCACTTTTTGACATCCACTTTCATCATACAATTTTTGCTACTCCCCCTCATAAAAAAGTCTTAAAAAAAAGACAAATTTTAATGGTTTGAAAAAAATCCACATTTATTTTATTTTATTTTGCTTAATGTCCTAAAAGTAGCCTCTAGTGTGGTATCTAGCTGTATATGACACATACAAATAAATAAAATAAAGGAACTTTTTTTTCAGAAATAGAACTGCTTTTCTTCACACAACAGTAACATTTGCTGTTCTGTTTCACCACAGATTGATGAAGACATGACAGCCAGGATCAGTATGTCAGACGTCAAGTTCTCCTTCCAGTGCCCTGGCAGGATGTACTCTCCTGCATGGGTAGCCCCCGAGGGTAGGCATCACTCTCACAACTAAGATTCAAAGTGACAGCTGAAACCACAGAAGGCTGAGTGTGAATGATGGATGCAGACGGTCTCAAATAGAATCTGCAGCTCACTGCCTTCTGAGCTACATAAAGGTCTCTTCTGTTAGAAGCATAAACTGATTAAACAGAGAGAGAAAAGAACCAGGAATAATCAACTCCCTGTACAGGGACTGCTCATTTGCACTGCTCATTTAGGAATGCTCAGAATGCAGCCTACTTTTATAGTTCCAATAAATAAAGAAACATTCAGATTGGCAGCTTTGTTGGCAATATAGTCTAGAGCCCCATTTTATTGTCCTTTTTGTGGTGGTATGTTTCCTTCTTACACTCAGCCTTAAAAGATACTATTCCAGAAATGAAAGCGAAGTCGTCTCACCTCTTTTCCACCACTGGAGGTGCTAACTGAGTCGCTATAATGAAGCAAGATTGATAATTTATTACGTGCAAGTTTCAGTACAGGAACAAAAACATTTGTAATGCACCAGATTTGTGCAAAAAGCTGTTTAGTTTTAGTTTCACATTGTGTTTTTGCATCATTTATTGCTTTTTTTATTTAAAGCCTTTTTAATGAAAGTTTTGAAATTTGAAAACTTTTGAACTAAATTTGTCAGAAAGTAATGCCTGCAATCCAGTATTTTAACTAAAAGACAAAATTCCAAGTTGATATAATTGTTAAAACCTTTTTATGTTTACTGAAAGGTCATCTATTGTCTTTTATAGCCTTACAGAAGAAACCTGAAGAGATCAACCGTCGGTCAGCAGACATGTGGAGCTTTGCCATCTTACTGTGGGAGCTGGTGACCCGAGAGGTGCCCTTTGCCGACCTTTCCAACATGGAGATAGGAATGAAGGTTTGCACCATCTGTACCTTTTATGTTAATCCATCTATTGTCTGTACATGACACATTTTTTCCATTTTGTCTTCCAAGATTGCCCTTGAGGGTCTGAGGCCCACTATCCCACCAGGCATCTCACCACACATTTGCAAACTCATGAAGATATGCATGAACGAAGACCCAGCAAAAAGGCCCAAGTTCGACATGATCGTACCCATTCTGGAGAAAATGCAGGACAAGTGAAAAGCCCTCTGTGCTCTTACATACTGAACAGTTACATTACTGGATTTCTCGGCCCAGATGTCACTCTGATGGTGGTGTGGTGCTTACCAGTATTGCCTTAAACTCTTACTCTACCCCTGCGTTCAGTGCCACTCTAGCTTCTACTTTGGAAATGATTTCACCAGCTGTACACTTATTTTATATACTTATGGTATTTCTTTTCAGGTGTAATGGTGGGTTTTTATTCTTTCTTCAACTTTTCTTTGCAAAAGTGTCCTCACAATTGAAAATCATGTGAACTTAGTACAATCTTCTATGACTGAAAATCCTGTGGAGCATGCTGGCTCGCTGTATTGCTCATTTCAAAGGCCGTATTACGTTTGTTAGGAAAGGATGTTATATGTCTGTCATATGCCTTAACAACACACTGAATGTTACTTGGCCAGCATGAGAAATGTCTGAATCCAGCTATAAACCTATAATATTCATACTGATTGTGTGATTCGTTGGAGTACTCATCAATCTTGTGCCATTTAAATCGGCTGTGTAATGTTGCATAGCTTTAAGCAATGGCTTTAACATCTTTTTTGTTTTGTTTTGTTTAAAAGCTGCTGTCAACAATATAGAAATGGCCAAATGCAGAAATTTTATTACTACTCATATAAATGTTTTTTATTTCGGTTTCTTTTATAGTACAGATTTGATCCACTGGAGTGCTTATTGCAACATGGCCAATATTATATAGACTTTTTCCCCTTCTGGCAGTCTTTGATAATTTATTCATAGGTATCATATCAGGGGATCTTTGTCTGTCAATCAGTTGCTTGGGATGGACATAAAAGTAACGGTGTTAACATTGTATTAAAAAATAGGTTTGATCCTCAAACTAATTTCTATTTTCTTACAGTCATGCTTGTTCTGTTGTTCTTCTGCATCACATCTCTACAAGCTTGCCCATTTGTGCTATAACACAGATTGAAGCCAAAATCAAGATTGTCTGAAAAAGCCTACAAATGTATGTATTTATATATGAGTATATTAAAATTAAAAAAACTACTACAGCAATTTTTGGTTTCTTTGTCCTTAAGTGTCATTTTTGCAATAAATAAATCTACAATATTTTGATATACTATTCTTAATATTGTCTGAATATATGTACTTCATCATAAATGCATTCACTTTTAATAAACAGTGTATGGGAGTTTAGGAAAACAAAGGAGCAGTGACAGGCTTGTTATGTATGGCTGTTAATTGGGCCAATGAAAACACAATAATTAAGGCTTATAAAACTTTAAAAAAAAAAAATCAAAAATAGTATTAGTGCGAGAATATATTACAATCATGATTTGAATCATGCATTTTATTGTGTTATATATTGATCCCAGGATTTTCATTTGAGTATTCAACATACAATTCAATTTAACTTCTTAATAATTGAAAATCCTCAAGAGGAAATTCAATTATTAGGTCTCTTCAAATACATTAAAAAAGCTGAATGCAGGGGATGATGCATATTGTTCAGTATAGCATCCGTCCTTCAACCACAGTCTCCAAACTAATATCTAAAGTTGAACCAGTCCTCTCTAATATTTTTTTAGTGCGCCCGCGATAGTCTCCTGAGACTGCACACAACAAACTGCAGCATAAAAAATGAATTAGCCATTACTGCATGATAAAACATTTGCAGCAGTTTACATTAAAGGATAAAAGATACTCCTGTTTATGGTTATTTATTTCGTATTAGATAAATTAAAATGACAGAAACCAGCAGAATTTCCTAAATTTGATAAAAAATGGACTTCCATGTATGTCCCATTTCCCGGAGTAGGCTGAGTGGAGGCTGATGCTGTGGGCTACGGCCGTGACGTGGCCCGTGACGCAGGTTCGCCTCCATCAGCAGCAGCCGAGCCCCGGACAAACACCACCTAGAAACGGAGCAGGCCTGCACGATTCACGGAAATATGTAGTAATTTTACAAACTTCGATACATCCACAAAACAGGGTTTGGGGGAAGCTGGTAAGTCGAAGTACTTAATCTAAAGCTTGAAAATCATCGCCTATAGCCTCACTTTGATGTTTGGTGTTTGTATTTAGCTAGCTAGCTTTGAGCTAACGGTAGCCTAGCCAAAATGACGACCGCAGTGAATGATAGCAGATGGAGCCCGTTATTTCCAGCTGCAGTGATTTCATCTCTAAAATCATGTTGTAATGATTTGGTATTTAGATTGTTCTTATTAAGTATATTCGTTTATCAATTATTAAGTCCATGTCTTCTGTGTTTAACCAATCCTTACCTTGGTTGGTAAACTAAAGGTTAAACCTCTGTATAATCGTATGGAAAATCTCCTAGTGAAAGTAACAATGCTAACGTAGGATAAAAAAAGATTACTGCGAAACCGACTGTAGCGCCGTGTCTTTCTCATGTCAAATGTTTAAATTTATATTAAGAATATATATGTAGATAATGCATTTGGCAGCACCGTTTATTTATTTTAGCTAACTTGTTCGCCCTCAGACATTCCTTTAGTGTGTCTTTATCGCTAGCAGGTTAGCTAGCAGGCTAAATGCTAATCCTAACAAATACTTTATCGTAAATAAACCATCTTCAGTTTACCAATACGTGTAGTACCACACACCATCTATACTCGTCTTAGACATATAGATACAAGTTAATAACACAAGAGCTTAAGTCCAGCACAATATCAGTATTGGTGTTAGGGCAGTTGTTTTCATTACATATGTGCAACACAACCTTTCCTAATAATGAGTATACATGCACATACACAAATACATGTGATTTGTGAGAAGCCAAAATGTGAAGTGATATAAAAGCACAGCACTATATAACTTTTATGCATAAATTATTGTAAATGTATCTACATGTCGTAAAACTCTCATGAGACTCTCAGGTCTTAATAAATGAGTAATGTTTTCGACATAGTTTATAAGATAGTTGTAACAAAGAAGGGGTCCTTTTAGAAGAATTAACTATGATAAATTCCATAAAAAATGACTTCCAATAACTTAGGTATAGTTAAAAGTTACCTGAGTAAACTGAAGTAAGTAAATCAATGTTTTAAGTATTCTTGGTAGTTCAGAACTGACTAAAGAATCAAAAGACTAAAAATTTATCATAGTTAGTCCATACCTCAATATGCTATGTATATCAATATATTTTTCCCAGACAGCACATGCTTTCATTAATAATTAACCTGTTTTTCAGGAAGGGTATTAATTTAATTTTATTAGTATTCTGTTTGTTGAAATCTGAAATCAGTATTTAGTGGGATCTTAATAGATATTAAAGCCTTCAGAAATGCATTAATAGTTAGCCATAGACCGTAGACTTAACCAATAGTAAATGTTTGAATATTTATAGTTATAGCACATAAATAGCACATGAAGTGTACACACTGGCTTGCCAGACCCACTGACTTTCTTAGTCTAGTGGATCTGGAACCCCACCCACTGAGCCTGTCTTTCACCTAAGCCCAACACCATCGACCAATTATAATTGTTTATCTAAACGGGGCATTGCTTAGGACAGATTGTTATTCTCTTTGTCATTTCTCTGATTGGTTTATTTATATTCATTTCTCCCACCCTGTGGACTCAGCAAACTAACACCTTCAAAAAGTCAAGTAAAGTAAAAACCAAAAAGGTAGTGAAAAATTTGCTAAAAGTAAGGAAAGTGGTGTAAGAGACAATAAATACTTGAGAAACTTTGGATCAAGATAACCAGTTAAGGTTTACCTCATATTTGGTAATTTACGTTTGCCAAACCAACTTAGGTGAGTGGGCCATGGTTTGCACCAAACAGCTGCTCTTTGGTCCGGCAAATAGAAGTGGTCTTGGTCTGGGCCGAACTGAACCTAGGTCTTGGTTTTTTGTGTGAAAGCAGTTTGCAGATGGTTCAGACTTTCAGACCAAATGTATGAAGTCACTATCAATTAAACAAACGCAAAGTGAATGCAAGAAGGAAACGGGCATAGCAGATATCTAATATATAAATGCATAGATTGCGTTGTTTAATATTTTGCATTGCTCTATTTTTCTTGCTACACTGTAGCAGATACCTTCTGTGAAGCCGACCGTTTCCTAATGAGTATTATAGTGATTGAAATCATGTCTTCAACAGTGCATTTGAAGTTTTAGCTGGTTGTATTAATTCTGTATTAATAATAACATGTTTCTATAGGCCTTACTCCAGTCTGATTATATGATTTCTCCAGTTCAACACATTCACCACAGTAAAAGCTGTCTACAGGAGGCACACCCCTTGTTGTCATGACGACAGTTTTCACAGTGTCAGGGAAGGTCTGACAGTTTTAAAAACTAGTGTGAAACCAAAAGTTACGTAACATAATGAATACTTCGTGACAGTTTGTTAGTTCTTACTGCAGACTTTAAAGCGGTCTTTCAGGTGTAAAAATGCTGTAAGAATATCCAACAAATACAATTTATTCAAAAGGTTACTTATTTAATGTAGTGGAGTAAAACAATGCACTTCTACTGAAAAGCTTTCCACAAGTATCAAGATTTAGATGATGAGTGTAGATTTAACTGTTCTCTTGTTTCATTATGCATTCACACAAAGAGCAAGTGCTAAACCTCACTCTTTGTCTCCATTAGAGCTGTTACATGGACCAGGACCATGGGGGGCCACGAGGATGAAGAGATGCCATATGTTGTTAGCAAACAGAAGCAGGATGAAGAGTTCAAAAACAAACTCAACGACTGCAGCCATTGGTGCGACCAGGATTCCACCGGAAACAACACCAAGTGGCTCAAAGAAGGCCAGAACCAGCTGAGGAAAGTAGCTGAGAACCAGCAAGACCAAGACCACAACTGCAATATCAGCCAGAATGGCAACAAGGAGGACTTTCCTCACCAGAACACTCAGGAAGAACAGCAGGGAAATGAGGACCAGAGCAAGTCACCCAAAAAAGCCCTGGCACCCGACATTAATCAGGAAGAGTCCAAGAACATCCTCAATGAGCCGCTGGTGATTGACGCTCTGGATTCGACGGAGGAGAAGGAGAACAAGAGAGAGGAGGATGACAGAGAGAAGGAGGAGGAGAAATCTGAGGCGGAGGAGGAGACATCAGGAGACTGCAGCGGGGAGAAGGTGTCAGAGGAGCAGGGGAATGTGGAGGCTCAGAGGGAGGGTGGCGTGGTGGGGAGGAACACCTGTCTGCTCTTCTCCAACATGAACGGGACACCTGTGGAGGAAGAGTCCAGCTGGGCCCCTCTGTCCCAGGACAACCCAGCTGACACCTCCCCAAATGGCAACAGAGGTACTTCCAAACATACACGCAACACAGACTACTGGTCAGTGGATTTAAAGCTGCATTGCCACAGTGTCTAAACTAGGGCTGCGTAAAAATAACTTGTAATATAAGAATGTTATGCTTTTCTATGTGAACCGTTTTTTTTGTCTCAGAATAATGGTCCAACCAGTCTTAAGTTGCACAAATAGATATTTGTAGCTCTAGTGTGACCTTTGTCAAAGTTGTTTCTTTAAAAATGTACTTTACTATGATGCACAAGATCACAAATTATAACTTCATCACAGAATACTGAACAGAACTAGTGCTGAGCAACTTTTTCATGTGACCAATATTGTCTTGTACTAAGGCAGCATTTTTGAAATACGCAAATTTAACACTCTAAAGTCACATGTGTTATCAAAAGCAGAATTCAGCTTTGATTAAAAATAGACGCTTAATGATAGATATTTTGACTTTCTGTGTTAAAAGCATGCAAACATTGAAGAACAACCTTGGTTAATAGTTTGTCATAACTGCATACTATTAAGCATTACTTGTGTATTTCTAGTGTATTTCTTTGATACTATCATTTACAAAGCATTACTCCTGCATCAAGTTAAAAACATGGTTGTTCATATTTTAGTCTTAAACAATAACCCCTTACATGACACATGTTGTTGTTAATTTGACATTTATTAATGCTAACCTTCAGTTTGATTGGGTGTTACAAAGTTATAAAGTGTTACCAAATTGAGGCAGGGACCATCCAAGTATAAATACAGCATAAACCCACATAACATCACAATTAGTCTCATGTTAAATCTAGAAATCCAGAAATGGAAATAGCTTCATAAGGGTGTAAAACTGACCAGCAGTGCTCAGTTCACTTGATAACCTTCTTGGTAACATCCTCTGCTTTTTCTTTTGTAATTTCAGAGTCCTTTTGGGATTCCAGTGCTTTTGAGACAGACACAGACCTCCCGTCAGGATGGATGAGGGTGCGGGACACATCGGGCACATATTACTGGCACATCCCCACAGGCACCACCCAGTGGGAGCCTCCCTCTCCTCTGGGTAAAGTCTCTGACTGTGTGATGTCATCCAGCATGTCCCTGGAGACTACGCCCTGTGAGGAGCCTGAGGTGGGAGGGAGCGCATACTTCTGCATGTTTACAAAACACACTGGTGTGTTACTCTGTAGATGCTAATTATATCTAAATCTGGCAGGAATCCTGGAGTCATCTGGCCGACACAGAAGAAACGGCTCAGGATGGGGAACTGTGGAAGGTGGGTGTCCTCAAGAATATCATTTCATGTTTGTGTTTCTGATTGACACTCTTTGACTGTGCAAATTATGGGGATTTAAATGTGATATGGCTATGTTTAATTGTAATTACAGGTGGATAATATGCACTTCCGCACAGTATATAAACACTAGTACTAGTACAGACTGAAAAAATAGGTATTCATATGCATATTCATCAGTGCCAATCATATAAAACTAGAGATACAGTCAGCTGCACTCATGACATGCAAATGGACAGTACAACATCTTGCAGCAGTACATAGAATACAGATTGTTATCATTATCATAGTGTGGCCACTTGTCTGATAATGCAACTAGTGTGGTTGTCCAAGTCAGTTCTTCTCACATGTTGCATACAGTACAATTTAAACTCATGTTTTCAGGCTGAGAGCAGGTGACCGTCCTTGAATCATTTTTTTGTTTACTCTGTGGTGCCTGCACAGGGGAAAAGTTAGCTTACCCCTGCTATCTTGCTAACAGAAAAAGTACAAAATAATTACTTAAAATACTTAATAACTTTTTTAATTAATAAGTCGCTTTAATCCTTCAACTGCTGTTTTCTTTACATCCCAAAAGTATTGAGCAAGCTAACTTAAGCTAGCTACCAGCCCACAACTGAAAACAAGCTGTTGTTAAAAATATATATTTTAACAATAGGCACATGCATGACACCTACATACATGCGTACCACCAAAATATTTGAGGCAGTAATGTGTATGAGCATCTATGTCTTCAGATTACCTACCTATGTCAAATATTAACATAAACTAACAAAAACTGCTACTGGCAGTTCAATTTAAACCTTTTAGATTGAAACTATATTCATATGGTATTATGATAAGTTTGTGTTCTAACAAATATAGAGAAATAATTTATAATGCCATTCTATAAAAAAAATTGGCCTTTTCCCTTTATCACCTTAGCCTCTAAATGTAACAGTAAATATCACAGATAAGACGTAATGACTGCACACCCAACATTAAACAATGTGTGCTGCTCTGTGTATAAACATCCATAACTAGTATTCACAATCACTGCATCTTGTTTTTTTTTTGTCTTGTACAGGAGGGAGAGGTGGCACCAGATCCCAGTCTGAAAGAATTTGAAGGAGCAACTCTACGCTATGCATCCATCAACCTAAAGTGCGTCATGTTCATGACAAGCTGCATATTTGTATGATTTCGTTATTAATCATTATATACTATATATCCTTCTGTCTTTGCAGCTACAACTGCTCCCAGTCTGAAGAAGAAGAGAAGCTTGCCCCATTTTCTACTGGTTTAGAAACTAAGGTAAATGTCAGAACTAGATTTGTTATGATTAGTAATAAACTAAATTCTTATTCATGTGGGTCCATTTTGTGCTAAAACAGTGGTGGGCAAACTAAGGCCTGGGGCCCGTTGAGCTGTGTAATGCGGCCCGCCAAGCATTTACAGTATTTATAATTTAATATAACACAGCATATATTTGGCCATTTTCCTTAAATGCCTTGTGCTTTCATATCTAGATACAGAAAACTTCCATTCAAGTTTTTAATATGGAGCGGACAGAGATATTTGACAGAGATTATTGACTGAAGTCCAGTCAGTACCATATGTCTTATTTGCCAAGAAACTGTTGCAGTTTTCAAAGAACATAATATCAGCCACCACTTTTCCACCAAACATCATACTAACCAGTCTGTGCAAGAAATGGTACAGGTTTTCTAATGTAATCAATACTAGTTTATAGTTTCGTGGTCCGGCCCGTCTGTCAGATTTTAAAACCCAGTGTGGCCCTTGAGACAAAAAGTTTGCCCACCCCTGTGCTAAAATCATGTGTTTTGTGTTGTTAGAGTTTCGCTGTGCGGTCCCTGGGCTGGGTGGAGATGTCGGAGGAGGACCTGGCTCCAGGCAAGAGCAGTGTGGCTGTCAACAACTGCATCAGGCAGCTCTCCTACCACAAAAACAACATTCACGACACCGCTGGCATCTGGGGAGAGGTGAGGGAATGTCTAATCCACACAAATACTTGAAAGGGAGATAAACTGCAATATAGATATTTTATAATTGGCTCATGCAGTGGCTTATGTCAGGGCTGGGTGATCAATTGTTTAATGATTGGAGTTTATGATCTCTTCATTTTTGGAAAAAAAAATTAACACACAATCAACACTCTCCATCACTGCCTTTTAAAAACAATATACCCCAGATTTTGAGATACTGTGTGATGCACTTTGGACTTGATTCATGCAACTCAACCATTTGCTGAAATTTAACAACGCGCTTTTTATATCTTTTGAGAAATTATGTGGAATATAAATCATACTAGACTAATCTATGGAGACACGGGGGCTAAAACTAAATGGCATCCAAGATAAACTTCTTTATTTTCACTCTGAGGGTAATGCACACGGCTGTTGCTTTGTTATTGTTGTAATGCAATATATATAAATTAATAAAACTGCACTTGAATTACATCAAGATAGCATTAGGAAAATAATTTATTTGAAATTGTCTGATTTTTTTTTTCATACCCAGCTTGACTTCTACTACTGGATAATGCTGTATTTAATCTAATAGTGCACCAGTATTTAAAAATATCAAGGTCTTTTTATGCATCTATTCATCAGATTTTTCTTGTTGTTTCTAACAGGGAAAAGACATGCTAATGGTTCTGGAGAATGACACCATGAACCTGATTGACCCACTGGGCCAGACTCTGCTTCATGCTCAGCCGATTGGCAGCATCCGTGTGTGGGGTGTTGGTAGAGACAACGGCAGGTCAGTGTCCACAGATAATACGTATAATAACTAATTTATTTTGACTCCAGACTTGAACTGAAAATGCATACTCGTTCACCTTATGAAAAAGGTTCTCGTGGAGTTAACTGTATATATTTTTGGTTTATAAAATAAACATGTCACTTTTGTTTGTTAGCAGTGACATTATATTCACTTGCCTCCTAACTTTGACCTTAAATGCTGATATTTCCTGTATTTATGACACATTCTGACTCAATGTAGTGGCTCTTCTGCTTGTGTGCTGCTGCCATCTGCTGGACAATATAATAACTACAGACATCCATTTTTTCTGCTTCTGTGCATTGTTTTCTAACCCCAACTTCTTGTCTTTCATGCTGCGTTTTTCAACATAAAAAGGGAAAGGTACACACACATTTACTACATACTTGTCCTGTTGTTGTCTATTGTAAAGTGTATGCTCTGTATTCATATTATTACATACTTCATTTATGCTTAAAATTTGAATTTAATTGTCCTTTTTTTTTCTCTACAGGGACTTTGCTTATGTGGCCCGGGACAACCTGACTCAAGTCCTGAAGTGCCATGTTTTCCGCTGTGACTCCCCAGCCAAAAACATCGCCACTAGTTTACATGAGATGTGTTCAAAGGTATGATTACTGTACATTCTATTTTAACTACTAAAACTCATCTACAACACATGTCCTTAACCGTTGTCGTCTGATATTATTCCAGATAATGAATGAGAGGAAGGCAGCCAAGCCAGGTGGAGGCAGACTGAGCTCTGATCCAAACAAACCACTTGGTATCCCTGAAGGTAAAGCACCTTTTATTTTTAATCTTGAACTTGTGATTGGCTGAAAAAGCATGTGATTTACTGTTTGCTGTCTCTTAACAGAGTTTCCTGCTCCAAAGAATGAACTCTTCCAGCGCTTCCATGTCTTTTACCTTGGATGTGAACCAGTGGCCAAACCAGTTGGTGAGAAACAAGAGCACATATACCTCAACCCAAATTACTCCAGATTCTCAAACAGAGGCAAAATATGTGTAATTGTTTTCCAGATTTAGGGACATTTGTGATCTTCTGTAAGTGCTAGATATAGCTCTATCATAAGCAGGTTGACAATAAGCAGCTGAATAGTTATGATTCATTATGACTTTCAGGTAAGAAGACTAAAGTCATGATAATACAATATCCACTTTCTCTTGTGAATCTTGTGATTTTCTCTTAATGTAGAAATACATTTTATTTAAAGAAGAAAGGGACTATATATAAATAAATAACGTTTTTGGTAATTTAGCACAGGAGATAATAGAAAGGTGGCCATCCTAGGTGCTTCCAGCAGGTGGCGACTCAAAATAGTACCTCTTCTTAATGCTGTTACAGTTCTGTCTTCTAAAATATAGTCCAGTTTATTTATAAAGCACTTTAAACAAAACAACGTTGGCCAAAAGTGCTGTACACCAACGTAAAGAGTAATAAAAACAGATTTATAAGAATGATAGAACAATCACACATAGACACGAGACATTAAAACTAATAGACCGTAAAAGTCAACATCTCAAACAGAGTTGAAAGCCAAAGAAAAAAAGTGTTTTAAGAAGAAATCCAATAGGCTTTTACCAAAGGAGATTATGAGGCTATTTGCAGCTCCTAGGTCTTGGGCTAGCAGTCAGACTTTAATAAGCTAATAGCTCAACAGCTACCATTTGTTTACATACAGTGAACATCATGGACACAATTCTGTTGAATATGGCAGCTGTTTTAAAAGTCACAAAGCAAGCTTCATACAGTGTCTTGCAGGAGCTATACATTAGCACCACCCACAGGTGAAATGGTGAAACAGGGTTTTTTTTTTTGTCTTTCTTTGTAGCTGCTCAGGCACTGTATTTTGATGCCTGAGCAGTCTAGTTCCAGTAATAAACTATATAATGTAATTTTTGTCTTGTCTAACTGTTATTTTCAGGAATGGATATCATAAACGACGCATTAGAGGCAGCCATGAACAGCAAAGAACAAAGTGAATGGACCCCAGTTTCGGTGGATGTTGCACCAGCTACACTCACTATTCTGTCCAAACAGGTAACACTCTACAGCATTGCTCATATCATAAATATTTCCATTATTCAGTGTCATTTTGCAGAGTCAAAATATGAAATGTCCTTTTCCATCATGTCTCCAGAATGAGGAGGTGCTGTCCGAGTGCAGGGTGCGTTTCCTGTCGTTCATGGGCGTGGGGAAAGACGTCCACACCTTTGCTTTCATCATGGCAGAGGGTCCCAGAGATTTCACCTGTCACATGTTTTGGTGTGAGCCTAACGCGGCGAGTCTGAGTGAGGCTGTGCAGGCCGCCTGTATGGTGAGTTACAGATACAGGTTTTTGGGCCTTTTTTTTTGGCAACATCCTGTGGTGAAAGAGCATATAATTTCATACCCATTTTCATTAGTATTATTAAGTATTAGTACAGTTGGGCTTCAGCTGGTGGTGATCCTTGTTTGTTTTGTGCTTTTTGTCTTATTAAGTGCGTACTAATTTTCTTTCAGATACTAATAGTATTTTTCTACACATTTTTTCAACACAAACAGTATTATTTGGATTATCCACTACATAGTTTTGACTCATGCTCCATTATTTTAATTTTAAAATTCACAATTCACCTTAAACTATTTACCACCGTGTGTGTGTGTGTGTGTTTTTTCCCCCAAAGCTCCGCTACCAGAAATGCCTGGACGCCCGCCCCCCCAGTCTGGCCTCCTGTCTGCCCACCCCTCCGGCCGACTCCGTGGCTCGTCGGGTCAAAAAGGGTGTCCAGACTCTACTGGGCAGCTTTAAGAGCTACCGGTCGGGCTCTCAGTCTCCTTGAAGCCGAACGAAGACAACCCTTCAGTCCTTTACCCACCAGGTTTATCACAAACAAGCCCTTCTCACACATCTCCTCCTCCTCCTCATCCTGCCACAGTTTCGCCTTACCACTGTCACCTGTCTGTTCTAAAGTGTGGAGTAGTTCTCAGAGAATAATACAGTTAAATTTGAAATGTGAGCAGATTAACGAAACCTTTGCAATCATGTTTTTTAGCGTGGCAGTTTTGAGTCTTACCGTTTGTTTTAACAGAAACACCAGTTTGAATGTTTGAGATGGATGTAATTTACTCGGATGCACCGCCGTAACACTCCTTTTTCTAAAATACCGTACTGTCCAGCATCACGTTTCCTTTTATAAACCATCTCTGCACCTTTCTCTCACACCTTCGATTGTACGCGCAGTCTCTCCGCGCCTCATCCGTGCGCCGCGTCATTTTGTGTGCAACAATGTAGTTTAGTCTTCCAAAGAACTCCATGCCCATACGGTCACAACTGCTGATTGTTTTTTCTGCATGAACATTTGCAAGTTCAGTGCTAGTGTGCAATAATGAGATGTGACTTTTTGTTTTTATAATACGAGAGTCTGGCCTGGTTTGAATGTGTGTCAAACGGAGCAACAGAGCCATGTTCAAAATCATCGTCTCATTATCAAATGATCGAATATGAAATGGGAACTCTGGGTTTTGACACATCTCATTTCGGAATAGTACTGTAGAGCCTGACCACGCACTGCATGTTTTAGCTCTCGAAGCGGTTTAGTGATTAGGATCCGTTGATGTACGCTGTAAATGGAGTATCCGTGCTTCTTTTGGGTGAGAGGAGGCTGACGCGCGTCGTCTCGTGTTCATAGGCATGTCACTCTATTAGCGTCGGTGTTTGTAGAGTGTAGACTTCTGTCCGTTACGTCAGACTGAAAAGACAGCAGGTAAATGTGTGTATTTCCAGATGAATTCTTCAGTGGTTTTTATTTGACTTATATCGTGTGTGGACCCTGCCACTCCGGTTAATGTATTTTTTATTCTTTCCACACACTAAAATGTATACTATTAAGAGGATTTTTTTTTTCTTTGCAATAGCTGCTTAGATTTTACTTTTTATAAAGATGACACTAATTATAGAAGTTGTATTTTATCTGTGTGTGTATGTCAGTGATTGACTAAATGTATGTAGCACAATAGTAGACATCACTATGTGAAAGAGGCAGTTGGTAAGAGTTGACTTCTTTGGCTTTAGTTGTCTTCTATGGAACTAGAGTGAACTTCCTCTGGCCGACTTAGACTGACCACACACCAGACTTTTTGCCTCATTTTAGCTCAGACTCAGACAAATTAATTTACTCATCTAAATCTGCTCTGAGCCTAACTAGGGTCCAGTCATAAATAAAGAACACATATTTGGTTTTCATTATTCTAACTGTTAGGCCTGCCCTATAGTTGATGAGGGCAGGTAAGCACCACGAAAAGAATATGCAAGTGATGGTGAACTTTTAAAGCCCTGGTCAGCCAGACCCATTCATTTTCACAGCCAAGTGGAGTGGGTTAGGAAACCTATTTCCACCACTCCTAACCAAACCAATCCTATCTGACCAATCATAACCCTTAATCAAAACTGGGACAAGCTGTATGCATTCAGTATCAGTTTCTCTGTTTCTGTCCATTGTGTTTATTCTGTCTATGACTGTTTCTTTACATAGAGTTTCCAAAGACTGTCTCTAAACAGTGCAGCTTTTGACAAATTGAGAAGTTATTTGAGTACAATTCTTCTTTGAGAGTGTCGCCTAAAATAACATACAAAATAATTTGCCCACTCTTGTAGGATGAAAGATAAGCACATAAAATCTATATACATACTTCTATTGGCTTCAAATTTCGTAGGCTTCTTATGCGTTGATTATTACTCTTTAAAACTTGAATTCTTAAACTGTTTACTACACACCTGAGTTGATAAACCATTACAGAGCAAGACGTATTGGCTTCATGTCATTCCCAAAACTGCAAGTGTATGGTCTTGCTGTCTAGTCATAAATCGTAGTGGAGTGTGTGGCCAGTCCAAAACAACATTCCCTTACACCTACATCACACTAAACCCCTTATTGTAAAAAAATAAAAATTGAAATACTATATACTAAAATTGTCTACACTTAAAACTCTTACCAACTGCTCCTTAATCTTTCTCTAGACACTAATGGAAACTCATTTTACTGCCTTGTCACTCACTCGGAAATATTGTGCTTTTCTTCCTGCGTTTGCTGTGTCCAGTGACAACACTAAAGCCAGATGAGAAAAAAAAACAACAAAACATTAGCAGATTAATTTATTTCTGTTCATGTAAATTAGGTGTATAAAATATATGTATATACAAGTCACCGCACAATAAATGTTGACATATCCTAACACTAAATTGTGTGTGCCTTTTTTTTGTGTGTGTGTTTCAGCTGCTTTTTTGAGCCATATGAATCAGGAGAGGGTCTTTATGATGGAAAATGTCTGCTTTGGTTTGTGATTCTCAAAGCAAAGTAATATTTCATTTCATATCACCGCCTTTATCTCTCATTCCAGACTTTTCTATTAAAATGTAAAGAAGCCACTCACACACAACCTGCCTGACACTTTTTGCATATGCATTCCAGCTGCTGACATCGGTTTTACTCTGTGTCAGTCCAGTTTTCTGGTGCATGAACAAAAAGCCCCCACCCTACCCCCACTCACTTGTTCATTCATATCTGCGGTGCTGCCCCCACCTGGTGAGTTCAAACACGGTCTGTTTCCCTCAGAGATGGCCTTAGAGATGAAAGGCACTTGTCGAGCGGAATCCGCAGCAGTCTAGAGCGGTAATAACAGGCTCCGCGTATCCATGGGAACGGGGTCCGGGTCTGACAGCGGGGGCCCGGCCTGAGCGCTTGGACATCAAGGATCCAGATGTAATCGCTTCCTTTTGAACAGAGATTCTTGGGATTGACTTTGTTAAACTGATCAAGGTGCACTGTCCTGTTGGGATTGAATAAAGAATCTGACATTTTTTTCATTAAAAAAGACACTTCATATGGCCAAGAAAATGACTATTATCTAACCCATTTTTACTTCTTCTAAAAGTAAACGTAGACTACAGTTTTTAGTATTTATAAATATCTCTGCTTGTAAGGCACATATCACTTTAAGAATTTTATTTCAGGTTTGTTCTAGACAGGTTTATACATATATAAAATGTATGTACATTTAACTGTAACTTAATGCGTTTCACTAAATCATTAAGAGGTTCAAACGCATAGTAAATTGATTAATATAAATTGTATTAAGAGTAAATATACAGACTTACCATTGCACTGAAAACTGTACAGCATTTCTATGGGTTAAACTAGGACTAGGCCAACAACAAATACGAATATATTTAACATAATCGTCCCAAACCAAATTGATGTATTTCACCAGTAAACCCTCTCATCATGGTCTTTTTTTAAATAGAAAAGCTTGGAAAAAACCTGAAAGGTCTCTGCATCTTTATTAATGTTTATTCTTACTGGTCCTGTACTGCCGCTGGTGAACCTATTCAAACAATGAACCTTTAATTAAAAAAGCCATAAGAAGAAAAGACTGCAGAAACCTTGACTGCTGACTACGAGCATTCTGAAGGTTACTTTGTAGATCAGGGGTGTCGAGCACATTCTCAACCAGAGGCCACAGCGGCCTTATGGGGTCTAATCAAAGTCTTATTATTGAACACAGCAGCCAGCAAAAAAAGGATTTTGATTGAGCAGCAAATCAATCAAATATAATTGCCTTTGACAAATAAAGCCAAGCAAATGATCATATTTACAACTTTTGTAAAATGTATTCTAAATATTAATTTTGCTGAAAACAAAAACATTCTTGTGTCAAAGTATGGGCAAAGACACATTTGGCTATGAACTGATCAGAATCCCTCCTCAGTAAATATCCAGGGAAGATGTGATTTAAGTGAAAAAGTGATCTAGTTATTTTCTCTATTCACTAGATAAATATATATAACTATTTAGTTAGTTGCTGACACATTTTTTTTGTGTTTGATTCAAACATGTATTCTGTATTCAAACAGTAGATGGCACATGGCTGCATGAGCTACTAATGTGTCTAAAACTTATAACCAGGGTTATTGCAGGTAATAACGAAAAAACTAATAACTGGTCAAGTTCTCTTTGAAAAGGTCATGCTGCCAGGCCCTGAAGTACACTGAGAACACCCCTTCTCACTCTGAGATCCATTGTACAACATCTTCCACAGATAACTCTCTGTTTATCACTGGCACAAAACAAAATGCATATTTAAGTACATAATATTATATACCTAAATATGCATTTTGTGATATAAACTTATATAATGATATAAATATATATAAAATAAGTATGTATTACATGTTCATAACTGAAAACATCTCTTTACACAGGTAGGTACTTGGGAAGTTGGTCTTTGATATGAAGACATACGCTTGCTCAGCTTGCAAATTTTTTTTTTTTTTAAATACATAGACTGTAAATTAAATATGTACATATTTTAAGAATCCAGATATATTCACAGAAACCTAATAAAGGACAAACAACTGCCAACAAGAAAACAGCCATAACAGTTTGTTTTTCAATCTGTAAAATCTAACAATAGGACCAGACTCTGACCAGAGTGTTTGTGCTCTGTGATATGAACAGAGCTGATGCAGTCATAGTGAGCTTTGACAGTGACAGTTATGTTAATGTTATGCTGCATATTGAGAGTCTGGTCCTTCATGTTTACTTTTGTATCCACTTTCCCTTCTCTTAGACTGGCTTTGACAGATTGGAAGCTGAAAAAAGAACTTGGCTGTAGCTCTGTCTCATTTTTAGATGTTATTTATTTTTCACGAGAAGACCAAAAAGACAAGCAGGTCTCAAATGTCTCAGAAAGTCTTAGGTTACAGAGTCAGTGGAGATCAGCTAATTTGTCCATGTTGCATGAGGCTTAGTGATGTGCAATAGCACGTATCATTGTTTCTATTGTTTTGCCACAAATAAATTAGGAAAAACATAAAAGGTTTGGCTAAAGATTGGGCTGAATCACTCATGTCCTACTCCCAGAACTCTCCTACTGGCAGGCAGACAACAGACTGATTTATGTTCAAGTCTGTTCATAAACGAACAGGCGTGTTCTATTTCAAAGACACTGTTGCCATGTGACTCATACAATGACCTGTGGTGAACACTCTTTATATTAATGGGGCTCTAGTACCGGAAGTTTAATTGGTCATGCCACTTAAAAGCTGACAGATTTAGAACTTCTCAGGTTTGTAATGAGGTAATGTCACATTCATAACCGTCTAAACTACTACTTTGGTTGCAGACAGAGTTGAAAACTAGCATTTGTGCCATGACACTGACTAATCTGTTTCTTCTTCTCTTCACTCTTGCTCTTTTCTCAAATTTTTAAATATGTCATACACATATCTTGATACATTCAAATAAAGACACTGGGAAGTATAAAACTGTTTTCTAACAAAGCTAAAAGGAAAAACTTGGTGGTGACCTTTGCACAGTACGCTACTATACAAATCTGTTCAATTCTTAAAAACAAAACACAGCAAATAGACAAACAGGCTGAACAAGACAACATCCCCAGTCCTTAGACGCTCTATCAAGGTGAGGTAAAACTCAAAAAACCCAGCCTGGAAAAAGAGAAACCTCAGGGAGAACCACAGACAGATATCAGCAGGAACAATACATCCATCTGAGGAACTGGGGTCAAGGGGGTCTGTGGGTCCCCCATCACTGGGACGTCCAGGGGAGAGTGGGACAGAGAGAAAATGTGTGAACAGAAATAAACTAAGCAGAAATGTAAACAATATTGTAAGAACAGGAAAGTGGGACAGAGCCAGAGGATGGAAGCTCAGTGTGTCATACTTTCCTCAGGCCTAGAGCAGCTTATCTCATCTATATGTCCTGAGCATAAGCCCTATCAATTGCATCCTATCCTGTCATCAAATATGAAAAAGTAACAGTCCAATGAAATATCTCCATCCCCTAAATCCTTTGTCTGCTCCTTTTCCCGCCGCATTATTGTGCATCCGTGTAACTGACGGCGGATTAATGCAGTGTGCATTCACCGTGCGTCAATCACCATTTCCACAGGTCTGCCCGTGAAGAAACTAATCACACTTCTAATTATTCCTACAGCCTAATTACGCACTTGGCATTTGTTTAATGGAGATTTATTTGGAGTAATCAAAGTGTAGTCTTGTGGAACATTGCTTTTCCTTTTCCCGACTCCTCTCTCCTCCGCCCGGCCGTTTCAATCTAATCACCAATCACGGCCTGAGATGAAAGGAGATGGTGCAACTCGGAGAGAAGATGGAAATCCCTACAGGGGCACAACCTTTTTTTCTGCAGAAATATAACCGTCTCGACAAGAAAAAAAACTCATATCCCCGCTGTCTCTATTTCAGCACAGTTGTGATTTCTGCTCTTGTTTTGTTTCTGCAGAGACGTGTGGGTTTTCGGTAATCAAGGAAGACACGGCAGAGGAGGGGTCAAGGCCACGGCAAATCAAACACGTCCGCGGGAGATGTGCCGGATCGACTACAAAGAGAAACCCGCCGAGTGGATGATGTTTGTATTCCGGCTCAACGGGAAGCGTTATGAGAAAACAATTCCTACAGTCTGGCCGTGAAAGAACGGGACACAAAGCAGAGACGTGGCAGCACAATGTTTGCCGCAGCCGCTATTCACTCTCCGAGCTGTTCATTTGGGGATTAAGCGCTCTAATCTGGAAATGTGCGGTAATTCATTCCATCCTCAGTAGCAGAGTGATTGCTTCGCCAGCGGGAGCAGCCTGAAGCCCACCGGAGTCTGGGTAATCATTCCTCCAGCGGGTGTTGGGTGATTCCAGCAGCTCAGGCGTAGTTCGGTAACAGTTCACCACACAAACCAATCACACACAAACAAAGAGGAGGAACTGGCCTGTTGGTGGTCCGCTCCACTGCCACATACTGTTTCTGGAAGTAAGCCAAAATAGAAAACGTATCCAACAACATCTTATTTGAGCCTCAGAGTGCATCTAAACATGTATGACTAGTAATAAAAATCAGAACAATGGTGTTGGATTAAGTACGCTTCCTTTACGCATTAGGTGTGCCTCAAGGTGCTGCTCAGTGCCTCCTAAATCATGACAGTCCTATTAAACGCTGACAAAACACTCATACTATATATTGTTGCACAGCATTCATTTGGTTTCACACTATCCTCTTAAAGTAGACACGCCTCAATAAACTATCCTTCAAACTTTTCACATTAAACTTACAGGTTTGGACAGTCTTTGTTTCACACAGTCACACCTTGTTACAAACACAGAGGCGGCAGACAGAGTGGCGGAGAAGAGTGGACAGAGGAAGGGAAAAAAAAACAAAAAAACAGTGACAGGATCAAACCAAAGCAAGAACACCACCTCATTTCAGCCTTCATTGTGATGCGGCTCTAACCTCAGTCCCCGGTGACGAGGAGCGAGGCCAAGGATTCTAATCAGGGCCGTACTCAGACTGCGACGCCCCCAGTGAGATCCGGCTGATTGCTTGAACAAATTTGTAAAGTAATGATGCAGTTTGCTGTTTCAGGGAGACTTCTCGGAGAAATGTGCAGCTAAACTCATCTGACTGTTCATCATTCTTTCTGCAGGATGATAAAATGTTTCATATCGGCAAGACACTTTTTCAAGATTCAGAGTTGATGTTGAAGATGTCATGTTTTAAATACATCAACTGCAAAGGACATAAATCTGTATTCATTCAGTTGTTCCCCAAGTTTTAAAATGCACTTGATTAACAATATGTCCATTTTTGCCTTTACTTCTGTCAGACGAATTGTAAATGTTTACTTAAAATGGAGTGTCCATATGCAATTTCCTATGTGTCCATGGTAAAAAGTCCAACTTGAATCTACAAAATCCAGACACGATGTTTTAATCTATGACTATGTTTAAAAATACACTTATTGCATGACATACAATGTAGCATAAGCTAATACTACAAGACTTGTCTTACCATTCATATTGCTGTCTCTTTGCTGAAATGAACATGCATGAAATGAATGGCTGCTAGTCACTTTAGTTGCTCCAGGCTACATTTGGTGTCAAACCAGGATTACTCTGCACTATTCTGTGCAATTAAATTACAATTGCCCGGTGAATAGGGACCTATTTAGCAGCAATTAAGGGGCCATTTACATCAGAACGTTGCAACAGGTTCACAGTTTACACTAAAGTGTAGCGGCATTCAACGAAATGAAAACTCGGCCTGATTCAAAAGTTTGTGAAGTGAGAATGCCGACCTCGTGTAAACAAGAGGCCAAGGGCAAAATCCGTCTTTATCAAGAATTTGTCATCTTTTAGGCTCAACCAACAGCAGCACAAAACTGCACTGTGACTTCAAGCGCAGAGGCGTACAACTGAGTGTGAATGGCCCACAGTATCGAGCATTTGTTCCACTTCTCAATAAAAAAAATATCTGCTTGTGCTGTGGCATCTTTGCAGCTTAGGCGAGACATTCCGCAAATATTCCCTTTAGATCTGTGCAAAATGCATCACAATGAGCTGGGATATTCTGATAAAATGCACAGGCTGCTCTCAGTGCGCTTTATATGTATGGCGTTCTGCTCACAGGTTGCCATCAGGAGAGGACTGGAGGAGGAGGAGGAGGGGGAGATGGAGTGACCTGACAGAGCTGAGGGGAGGAGAGGCACTCTGTTGATTCTCATTTCACCAGCCCCATCTCCAGTAGCATTGTCTGAAGCAGAGATAAATTCTACCGGCGCTGCAGCAGACACACTTTCACCCGTTACCTGACCCACTCAAAGTCCAACGCAGACGACTTGCCTGAGAGCCAGGTTTTTCCATCTGTAGTGTCATTCTTCTCTCTTTGGTGAGTGGTCACTTGTCAGCACCACAGGACAAAGAGGACAAACTGCTGCAGTGCACTGAAGGTACTTTACTGTCATGACTGGTTTGTCTTGGGCGTAATAAAAAAGGAACTTGTGGGCAATGTGATGTCAACAGAAAATAGACAAAATCAAGTTTCTTTGTTTTGTGTGTGTAGTGTTATGACTAGATTACAGGTCTTGTTGATGGCTACATAAAAACGGATGCATGGTAAAAATGCACTGACAAATCTAAATGCATCAATGATGTTTACAGGAAATATATGTCAAGAAGCAACAGCAAAACTCACTTGGTTTTGTTTTCAGTATTAAATACCTCAGGCTCTCGTTCCTGGTCTCATTCGAAGTCAAATGACTCCTTCAAGGCCTGCAGTAATACGGGTTAATTGTTCTGGATGGCTGGATCACTTCCAAGCAGTTCATCCAATTTCCATTTAAATTGAGCCATCGGAGCGTGACACGGACGCCGCTCGGGTCTGCGCTGCTGCAGACGTCTGACACCGCGCGACGCTGCTGGAGGCTGGGAAACTGTACAGGTCGGACACACGATGATGGAGCTCTGTATTCAGACTGGACAGGTGTGAAGACTGACAGAGCAGATGTACAGAGAGTCAGCTGTCAGCTCTGATTTCTATTGTCACCACAAACTACATCACTACATGCAAACTATGTCAATTTCTATCCTAAGTCCTTTAAATGGACTTCTGTCTTGAGTTTATATACCTGCAAGAAAATCAAACTATTACATATAAATGACATAATGTATACAAATTCAGCTTAATATGGTATTGGTATTTAAAAGCATTCAGCTTTTAAGAAAATGAGACAAAGTGCTGACATAAACCTGTCTCCCTTCCAGTGCCAAACACTGATTTATAAACAACAATGCTAAGTCTACATTTTTGAGTTGAAAGGACAAAACACAACAAAGTTGAAGAAATGATGTCACGACTTAGAAAGTTCTCTGATGGAGCACACCATAAGCAGGGTGGATGGGGCTTTTTCCTTTTAAAATTTTATGTGAGAGATTTAAACAACCAACAGATAAGTTTAGCCAGCGACACAGTGGCATAATATATGGATATATCTTCTCTCAACTCTTAAGCATGCTCAGATCGTTCAGTCCAATCTTAGCTCGTGCAAGCCATCTGCATTTGAATCATTACCATTCCAGTCAGACTAGACATTCACTTGTACAAGTATTTAGATCCATAGAAGTCACTAGTGCCAAGTGAAGGCAGTAAGAGTCAAGGTTCAATCAGTAGTTTAACACTGGAGTCAGCTGATTGGACGATAGCTAATCCTCCCTCGAGCAAAAACGAGAAGCAAGAATAAAAAACATTAAATGGAAATGTTTTTAAAAGATATTATTCATTTTTCTTGTGATAATCATATTCAAACAGCAAACATGTTTTTTTTTTCTGATGACAAAGCTAGCATATATTAGCAACAGCTGTTTCCAGGTTCAAATCAGAGTCAGTGACGTGCGGCTCTTGCTTCATGAATTTAAACATTGTATTTATCGTCTACACTGCATTTAACACCTGTTCCTCAAATACTGAGTCCCTGAATAACAGGAAACTGGTGCAGCTGTATGAATTTATTGTTCTGAAAGCTGAAGAAACAGTCTAACGTTTACTGCGACGACTGTACCTCCAGCCTCTCAGGATTTATTATTCATCAAGTTTCAAAAAGTCTGCTTCAAATATGTCTTACTATTAAATGTAGAGGCAACTAGTGGCAATTTGATGACGCCACTCTTCTGAACCCTGCAGAATGTAAACAGGTGCCTCTTGAAGGGATGACCTGTCCCAAACCATCTCCTACCATGGATTTTTACTCATGTAGAGAAAAGTTGCCCAATACAGCTCTGCTCTGGGAGGTTTTTGTCTTTCTCCTTCTAAATGAGAAAGTTTATTCATTCACTAGAAAGATGGAGGTCCACCACAGAACCCCTGGCAAAGGAAAGAATAGAAATAACATGTAATATAACATCAAAGTGTGGATCAGCTGAATGTCTTACATCAGTCACCCCCCAACCCCCCTCCCTTAGCCCAAACACAGCCAGCTTCTCATAAACCGCTGCCCATTCTGTATCATCGATCTGTCCCCTTCTACAAATGGGCCTCGTGTCACTCCTGTTGTTTCTTGATGGAAAAGCGCTCCACCAGCTGTAAATCATAAAGTCCCATTAAACAGAGGCAGCCATTTTAGGTCAAAGCACTGCCTTTTTCAGATCTTTTAAGTCCCGGCCCTCCATCACCGTGTCTTCCGTGTCCACTTTGAGAATGGACTGCTTTGTAAACACAGAGACGTCGGGTACGACATTAAAACGTTTAACCGAGTGCATGGCCGCGCTGACCCCCGCGCGGGCCGCTATCAGTCGGGTCGCTGTGAGGAAATGGAGGTCACAGCGCCGCGCAAATATACACCAGAGGCAGAATGACAGAGGGTCAACTCTACTCGGGTTCATATCTGACCTGCTTCATCCTTTATGTGGTGGCTTTAATTGAGTGAAAGAGTCGGGATGCACAACGCAAATACAAACACTGTCTCTCAGCTCTAGTGATACATCATTCTAGCATCTAGCGCCATGCCCAACCTTTGTAATCTGTAAACATGGAGCTATAGTCTGAGTATGAACTCCAGCATCTAGTTTTATTACTCCAAACTACTTTAATCCAAAAGGAATATTTACATTTGTAGCATACATGCATGTTAAATCCAAAAGAGATCCAAGTAGTCGAACAAAAGAAAATTCTAGTTTTCCTCTGAACGTTTGTCCCCTTTTTATGGAATCGATGTGAATGTGCATGATATCTCCTCATTTAACCAGTGCCCCTCAAGTGTCTCTCTACCCTTGACCTCGCCGCCGTCACTGGTTCAAATCCACACAAAACAATCCACAATGAGTCCATTTAAACGGAGTCTGGTTTAAACCGCCTCTGGGACTCAGCACTGTTTGGTCCAAATGGAGTCCGATCCACCAGCGCTCACTGCTTTAGAGGCTCATTTAAAACAGACTCGGGCCTCTCACATTAGTGCCTCCCCTTGAGCTGCCCTTGACTGCGGTGCTCGGGGCTCCCCTCAGGCGCCCCTCCCCCGAGGATGTGCTGCAGGTCGGCGCTGTCTGCCCCCCAAAAAAAACCCCGTCCACATACTTCTGTTGTGGGCCGCTCTGATCTTCACACAGGTTGCTAAAACAAAGCCCTCCTATTAATATTTATGGGTCTCTGTGATGGGATGGGATCAATGGAGAGCAGAGGAGTGAGTGTGAATAATCATGCCCCCCCCCCTCCCCGAGTAGCCCCCCCGAGCCTCTGAAGTGGAGTAGTCAGGCTTAAACACCAGTGTGCACAGGCAGACACAGATGGAGATTTGATAAAACAGGAGACTGCTGGGTATTGGGTTGTATTGTATATGTTGTATTTGTTTTTTGCCGACATTTCTTTCATAAAACAAATATGGATCTGATATGTTTTTTACCTTTTTTAGAAATCAATCAACCACCAGAGGGCAGACAGCCATATCCAAAAATGACCCCTGGAAAAGTGGAAATACATTAGGCCAATGGGAGCTGACTGATAATATTTTTTAAAACAAAATTTGGCACATACATAAGCCATGTCAAGAAAAAAAACGATATTATGGCCCCACTATAAACCCAACAGGAAGTCAGCCATGCTGGGTCAAACATGTGACAGTATAAATGCTTTTTAAACAATGGCTCTGTGACACCCCTTGACAATAGCATGTTGTGGAAGGTGGACATTTTTAACCGAATCCATAAGCTTCAAACTCGGTCCACGTAATATTATTTATCAGTTATCGATTTCTTTTTGAGAAGTCTTAGAGTGTGGCTGTGACAAGGCTGCTAATTTAGGTGACATTATGGTTTCTTGCTTTGGAGAAACGATTGACATTGCTGTGAAGTTGTGCTCTAAAGCATGAGGCGAGGTTGTCCCGAGGATATGTGCCCCCTGCAGTCACAAGGGGGCATCCAAATTAAGCCAGGAAAGCAGCAGAAAAGGGCAGAATGGCTTGTGGTTTTGCTGGGTTGCTGGTGGAGCGTAATAGGGACAGAAGGGGGATTGAAATGTGATATTGGTAAAAGAAATTCCCACCAGGAGCACTGCAGATCTTATGGCACGCAGATAAACATGTATAGAAATCTGTAGCATATTACTGAGAGCATCTTTTAGAGCAAAAAATGTATTGTCAGTATGTCCATTAACACACATGTGAGTATGGCTGAATCTTTCTTTTACTGTAAGCAGCCCGAGAAGAACAAACGGACATCAAGTGAAATAAAATAGGTAAGCTTTAATGTCTGGGTTTTTAAATCAGAATCCAACAGCAAAAAAATACTGCATTGATATCACTATCTTGGAATACAAAAACCGTGTCAGAAATAGGCATTGCTTGAAATTACACACAGCGCCCTGTCCTGGCTGGAATCAGTGTGTGTCCAGAAGGAACGGCTCCAAATGGAATCACATGTATTTTTTAAACCCACTGTCTCTGTTCAGTTATTCCACTCACGTCTTGTGTGTGTGTGTCCCTCAGGCTCCACACACTGGTTATATATTGCAGGCTATGGACAAGCAGAATCACAAATCTATATGATCAACATGTCAGGAGAAGCCACTCTAACTTTACGTATAGTGCTTTTAACTTTAAACATAATTAATAATCAGCATGTTGGACGACCATTGTGTTGTTCACTTCTCTGTTCGTGACAGCCCATTACAGTGAGTAGAGATAACTCATTAGTTTATCTCTCAGGTGGAGTGCCATATCCGCGGCTTTCAGCAGAATCCACGAGGGGCTCTGTCTAATCCATCTGAAGCACAACACCATATGCCGATACAAACACTGAAGCAGGTCTGGGAGCTGCGTCCAGACTCTGTGGATCCACATTGATTCAGCTCACGGCTCAAGGGCAGCACCACGACTCCGCCCGGCCTCTGTTCTGCTGTGCACGACGCTCACCGAAGGCCGTGCTGCCTCAGCTTTCTGTCCAGTGATCTGCTGGAGCTGCCCTTGGCCTCCCTGACCTCCCAGAGCTCAACCTGTCAACCCCCTGCGCCCCACCAGACCTCTGAGGCCTTCTGCACTGCACCACAGAACAGGGAAGGTGAAGACAGTAGAGTTGAAAGATGGCTGACCCAGTCTAAGAAAACGTTTTTTTACTGTATGTCTCTAGTATTTGCCAGGATTTACATAAGTGTTTTCTGTACAAAATGATAACTACATTACAGCAGACACATCTATATTCACCGTAAGCCTTGTTTTTACTGGAGTGCTACAGTAGGGGTCACATACATCATGTGTGGCACTACAGATGCTGCTCTCCTGCCACAGCAGTGTGTCTATATAATGTAGATTATTTACAGAGACTATCTGGTCTTCAGTGTGCATCTCAAACTGAGACAAAGCCAAAGTTAAAGTACTTCAACAATTTGGCTTTTAGTTGCATGCTTTCTCAAAGGTTGATTACATGTCTATGTCCTGTGTTTTTCATATTTTATTTTCTAATAAACTGGCTATTTATCATTCAGTTATGATTTTATTTTACTTTACTTATGGTTTGTTTGGGACTGAGGACATAAAACAGAATCTCCCCTGAATCTGCAGTTCAAAGGGCTTATATTTAAGTCTCTTTCACATATGACAGTTGTGTTACTGTCAGTCTGGAGGATGTCAGCAGCAGGACCTAGTGCAGGGTGCTTTACTGAACCCATTTAAGTGCAGGAAGAAAAATTCCAATTATATTTTATATGTTTTAAACTGAATGTAAGATTCTGATTGGATGTGTCAGATTCGAATCGAGTTGGACTAATACACCTGGATATGTGGTTCACTGTTGCTGAATGTTTACAGTTTACTCTGATAAAGGTCAGACACAGCTCCAGACATGGACAGAGACAGTAACACATGTAAACAGATGAAAGCTAGTCTACAGTAGCAGCTAACAGGGATTATTCAAACTATAAGCACAGTCTATACACAGAGAAATGTCTATACACATAAAATCTATTCCATTGTTATTATTGCTATGTGTATTTAAACACACACACACACTATATAATGCCAGTTACAAAATCTAGATGTCACCAGCAGCACTTCAACAATGTGCCCACTCCTGCTGCTCCTCTTTGTACATTCACACATGACGATCAACCAGAGTTCATTGGTGCATGCAGCCACAATAGATGAAGTGCAGAAAGTTTGGATGATAGTACAGAAGGACATGGGCAGAACATAGAGAAACTTTACACAGAAAGGAAATCACAGACCATGGAGATTATCAGCTTTTTTAGCGGGTGCCCTGCTAACTTTGAGCTATTTGTTTTTTGCATGAACGTAACCAGAAGAGTCTTTAATTTGGCAAACTATAACCTTCAGCAGGACAAATGTAGAGAGGTAGCTCATAGATCATATCAGCAATTCACTTTTTAGCAGCCATTCATTTCTAATCAAACATAAAACATTGCTAATGGATAAATAAATTGTAAATATGCATGTTTCCAGGCTGTGAACACAAGACACCATTATCCCACTGTAATATTATATTCCACATTGCTGGAAACAGACAAATACATTGAATTTGAGTGATGGCATTGTCCCTTTGAACCCTCTGCAGTTTCACATGGGTCCAAACACAAGAGTGGAACGAGAGAGGAACAAGAGATTAGGAAAAAAAAATGATTGTGGCAGAAATGGGCTTCAGAGCAAAAGACAGAAAACAATTTGGAGCAGTGAGAATGGGAGAAGCCAGGGCAGCGCTGGTTCAAAGGGCTCTTTCTCTCATTTGCAGCGTATTCATCACCACACCTCACCATCAGACACTCTCATATCGCCTCCATTCACCGCTCACCTCTGGCTGCAGGTCAAAGGAACAGGCAATTTCCCCTCGGCTTCATTCCTCACACACAAACTGTACTTGTGCAACACGCTCCACTGAGGGCATTCATCACCACAGGGTTTCCCTCCTCCTCCTCCTCCTCCTCCTCTTCGTCTTCTGCACAGAGTGGACCGCTGATGAATAACAGGGAACCTACACAACCTGGAAAAGCCTGGTAAACCTGCAATACAGTTGACCAGCTTCACAGTTATGGAGGAGCCATGAATGTAGAAGACATTTGAGAGCAGTTTGCATGATGCCATTGTCTTCTTCTTGTGTCATGTCTGGGCGAGTAGATTAACACTAATTAAGGTCATTCCCATCATTTTAGTTCACCTAGAGTGTTCCATGCCACAGGAATTAGTCCCCTGTAGTACTTGAGATAGTGCATTTGGCAGGTTTGGATTCAAAAGCAGCACCACGTCAGGTAAGCGTTTTAAAAATAGTTTATCGTTTCATGTTCAAGACAAAGGTATGTGTTTTAGTCTATGAACAGGAAGAACTATTACAAACTGTCCAGATTACAAAGAGAAGATTTCAAAAGTCTGAAAAAGTCATTAACTTGAAGCCATAAACGTATAACTGCTGCAGCTGACATGATGAACTGGTGAGGAGTGGGAGCTGAACCAGGTAGGTGGTCTTGATTGTTGATGGACCACAGGTGAGTGATTAGCAGCAGCAACTGGTGTGAACTGGAAGGCTCCACCAAGATAAGTGGGCTCTCACACAGAACACAAATGGGAAAAGGGAGAAAGCAAGAGGAAACCAAGGATCATGACATAAGATGGGTCTTCAGAGACTGGCCTTAACGCTTTTTAAAGGTCTTGGACTGAACTTTTACTCTGTTCTAGTGTTGTCGTGGCGCAAGATGTGCAAGTGAACATCTCCTACACTCTTCCTCAATCCGGCCAAAAGTGACCCGCAGTCAATGCATTTATATGTCATTTTGTGAACAATATTGCTAACTGTATTTAGTATTTGTCCCCCTCAGTTGATTTAACATAATTAGAATATCAGAATCAAACAAGTTTGAAACTATGAGATTCATGAACCATTCATTTAATTGTAAAAAACTGAGATGAAAAACTCTTACTCTTATAACCACTCCTATTATTAGATAATTATTGAATAATTTACAGTTAGCAGTTCGTTTGGCCCCTTCTCTTTAGTTTGTCCTGTGTGAGGAAGCTGTTGGACCGGGAGAGAACTCATGCAGCACAGAAAGAACATCCACAAAAACAGACACTAACACAGTACAGTGGGCTAACATAGTTGACAAGATTGTCACAGCTTACTCTAGAATAAGCCAGTTTAATGATACATAAAGAAAGCAAAAAACTCTTTGCAATTCTGTATCTTAAAAAAAAGAAACTGATTTTGTTTCAAACTTTGAAAATCAGACCTGTTTTTAAATAGGCCAAAGCCTCATGCTCGTTGCAGCTTGTTTGTACTTTATTTTCCACTGAATGGTTATGTTGCATGTATGAAAAGAACTGAAGAGTGATCTTAGAGAGCAGGCTCATGGGTGGGGCTTGACAAAGTCTTTATTGCCACAGTGCACTCATTTGGTAGACGCCCTTGGAATCCAGACTTGGGAAAACATGTCTGTGGAGTGACATATATCCTAAGAAATTCATTGTTTTTCCACAACTCACAGTGGGGAGTCAGTTTGCTTTCTTGTGCCACTTTTGTCATCATGCAAGTATATAATCACTAATAGAGTCAATAGAGAAAATCCTGTTAAACTGTCTCCAGAAAAGAGTAGGAACTGTGATAAGTATCTCCTTGTGCTGTCAAAGAGCACACAGCGGGACCACTGTCAGTCAGAAAAGCCAGCTCTGGGCACGGTGCCCATCTAAATCGCTTACAGAGCAGTGGGCAGCGTGCCCGACACTGACAACACACAGCAGAGTATCTCCTGCCTGTCACAGTCTGATCTGGAGACGGAGCATGCTGGACCTGCCATTGGAGACAACAGAAGTCTGTTACACATCAAACACTTCTTCAGGAGTCATGAACAACACAACAGCAGAAAAGTCCACAGGATCAAGGGCAGTTTGCTGTTACACCATGTAGTACTACTAGATAAAGTGGTGAGCTCTCAGGATCAATTACAACATCCTGAGAACAGTGTAAAACGTGTGTAGCTCATATTGCATGATGTGTTGAAAAATACCAAATGTAAGACTCCTTTTTCATCATGTGACTGCAACATTTCACCTGACCCTGCAATATGTTTATGTGTTTATTAACTGAGTACTGGGAAATTGAGTCAACACTGACCCAGGCCTCTTTTCCATCCTCATTTAAAGTCAAGCCACATTGTTTGAAGAACTAATTAGTAAAACTCGAACTATGCTACGAAATGCCAAGCAGGTCCCAAATTCCCACAAGTTTGTTGCCTTCCATCTTGATTATTATAATTAAAAGATGTATCAGATTTCTGAGCAGGATATCATTTCTCTTTATTTTTACATAACTCCTCATCAACTGGCAATACCTTTTACCTTTAATAATATATGAACTGCCATGTTTCCACTAAATGGTACTGTACAGGTCAGGGTGTGGTTCAGGTAACTCTTGAAATGGTCTGTGTATGCATTATAGCACAATCTCAGTGATTTAAATAACACCATCCAGAACAAAACTAGTGATTCTATATGAAAAATAAATCTGATTTATTGCTTATGTTAAAAATGTCAACTGAGTTCTATGAAATGTTTATGTCATACTCCATACTTTTCAACATAGGCGGGTCATGGCTTGAGAACATGTTGTACACACACTCCTTATTTAGTTGTACTTTGTGGCAGAAATACTTTCACTTGCATTTTTTCATTGTCCTCCATGTGGTGAGAACTTTTTTTTTGTTTTCCAAAAAAAAGCCAGCACTTCAATATTTTGTCAATATTTTGTGGATGTGTTAGAAGCAGAAAGAAGGGCAAGCGCAAACATTTGAAAGGTGTCAGAATACATACTTAAAGGATCAGCTGCTAACTTCTTGGTGCCAGATACCACAGCACATCTTCAGGGTTCTAGTGGAGTCAATGCTTTAACATTCAGGGCTGTTTTGTTGCAAAAACGTGGACCAGCACAATATTAGTCAAGTGGTCATAATGTTATGGCTGATTGATATAGGTAATCATAAACACCAGCTGTCAGAGATAAACTCGTGACAGACTGACGCCTCTTGACTTGGTGTTTTCTCATCAGTACCTTGGTGTAGGAAGTTAAGTGGAATAATTAAAAATCTCATTATGGTTTATAGCCCAGTTGGTAGTAATTTGCAATTTATTTCAAGTTGTTGTTTAAGATTCTGAAGATAACGAGGGAGAAACAAGAGTGTGTTAAATGATTTTACAGTCTCCCACTCCCACAAGATGGACTCATGAACCTTAACGTTGTCCGGAGTGGACAATGGCCTGTTGTATAAATCCTTTTAACATGACTATTATTCATCTAATTTGTAGGGAAATTACTGCATTTTTCAATATTTACAAAAATGTGTATCAACTTTTCATCCCCGCTCACCAGGTCATGAACTAAAGGTGTTAGAGGATGAAAAAACTAAACATAAAAAACAGAACATCTGGAGGGAGCATAAACAGCAACAACAGTTCAAATCAAGTTGTAGTTTCTGAACAATTTCTGAACAACTTAGTTTTCAGTGGATGAAGGGACAACAATTATTCACCAAAAATCAAATTGCAAATGCAAATTTTTTCTCAAATGGAAACTATGCCGTTGGTAAGTGGTTATGGAACTTTTTGGAAGGATTTAGCCTCTTGGCATTCTTGTGCATTTGCTTAGGTTAAGCACCGCAATAACTTACTTGAGTAAAACTGAAGTCTATCAAAACTATCAGTAGAATGTTGGTTGTCAAACATAATCTAGACAACAGTTTTGAGTTACCTGTAAAGCACTTTTTGTCACTCCCACTCAAGGGATCCTCAGGGAAATCTCCTGCATGTTTACACATCACAGCTCTTTACTGGAGCCCCTTCAAAGTAATCTCATTCCATTTACAATCAACTTGTCTCACTTTTGTCACGTCTCGGTTACTGCCTGCTGTTGTAGAATAAAGACACAAACATATGCCACAATCTGTCTTAACATCTCTTTCAGATTCCAAAACAATCTCAAACAGCACTGACTCCAGACTTAGATTAGCCCTCAACCAGCTGCAATGTCAGGTACAGAGTCTTACAGAGCATCTTTCACAGTTACTCTCAAACTATTCAGTGAGAAATGACATATGACCTTCAGCAGGCCATTTTCTCAACTGCATATGAAAATGAGCATTAAAATATATCAGACTGATGAAGATCGTGTATGAGCAAGAAAATCTATACCTGCTTTAGACTTCCCTAACTTATCTGTTCTCACCGACAGGAAGCATGACTCCAATTAGAGTGAGTTGTTTTTCACAGCACTTCACTATTAATTCATTTATTAAGATTAGGAAAAAGGGACAGGTTCTGTTACTATAACGACTGTTGATTGTCTTCAATAGACAATAGGCAGGTAGTAAAGAGCAGCTACGGCAGAGATAGAGGAAAGATATAGAATGCTACTTTAGACACGGTTTCATCTTTTTCTTTTCAGCTGTGACCTTTATGACTGGTTTTATATGCCTCCCTATGAAGCACATTTTTAAGTTAAAGTTAGTTCTCTACACACACAGACACTTCCTGACTCTGCTTCTCCCGAATACAAATAATGGTTCAAACAGATTTTTTTTTAGAGAGCTTTAAGGTCAACTTTCACCTTTGTGGAATTTACTTTGGGAACTTTTTGGTTGGTTTGATTGGTGGAAGCAACCATAAACCGTGCATGTTGGCATATTCACATAGCTTCTTTAGTAGAATCGCTGGCTGCCCTTCACACATGTGTCTCCAGGAAGTGACAAATGCAAACAAGCTAGTCACCACTGTATTTTAGAGTAAAAGCCATTTTCTTTAGATAAGCAGACCAGGCCTTTCATTTTCTGTTGTTTTGGTTAAGACTAGGTTTGCAGTTAGGCCCTGTTTTGTTTTATTTAGTTCTTTGATTTGGCACAACCGTTTGAGTCCTCCTCCCTCCACCTGTTTTGTCACTTTTGTGTTTTGGCTTAACAATAAAAAGCCGTGCAATATAACTGCAATGGTGTCTCATTCGATTGTCTTATTCAAATAAATGTCTATTATCTAACAAAGGACATAACAGTTTCCATGACAAGAACTTACACTGGCAAACCACAATCTACTGCATCTGCACTCCACTGCTCTGAGCTTTTCTGAAAATGTCCGATAGGGGCCTATTTTCCATCAATATCTGCATGAGCCCCAGTTTATAAAAAAGGACATATTGTTCTGGAGCAACATGTCTGTGCAGGTTCTCAGTCATTCAGGACATATTCAAGAAAAGGTATCTGGACGTAGGTTTCAAGGTGAAGATATACCTTTTCCTGTTCTAGAGCAATGGAATAAAACATCTTTTTGGTCAGACAAGGAAGGTAGCATTATGTGGAGCTGCAGATGTCACTGTTGGTAAGTCTTATACAGTATTTTATTCTGTGCTCTGTCTGTCTGTCTGTTGTGTGGATCAATTTTGATCTTTGCCCATTATACAGGTTCTGTTTAAACCTCTGAGACATGATTATGGAGCCTTCAGTATTGTACAGAACCATTTCTACGTAAATATACAGGGTTTTATTTTACTGATGACTGAGGATTTACTTAAATTGTTCTGTTGTTTTTTGGAAATATTTAGATTCAGCTCTGACCATTCGTCAGTCACATTTTCCTCACCTGTGTAAAGAACACAGCTGCTTTCTTCTCTGTAATCAGTCTCAGTTTAAACCATTACACCCACACCACATTACAAGTGTAGGGTTCATGGGATTTTTAAAGAGTCCACTGCACTAATGTGTATAGTGAGATACAGTGTACAGATATGATTTAAAAAAATGGTAAAAAGTGAAAAGAAATAGAGCTGGACCTAAAAGCTAACCGAGGACTTCCCATAGTGCTGACAGATGTTTAAATAATACAGCACTCAGAAACATTCCATACATCACCAGAATGAATCTGGGCTCATCAGCTGCTGACACTTCTGACCATTCATCCGGGTGAGTAATGGCGCCCTATAAAGACCGGACCGGTGCTAGCCAAGCATCTTAAACCCGGACTGTGCTTTTTGCTTAACCTGTCTGAGAGGAGCGACACTTTTAATCCGACGTCAGAAACAAGGTTGAAGCAGTGCACTGTGGGAAGAGCTGAATGGGACTTTGGCGCTGTCCGAGAACGGGCAGAAACAAGCTGGAGAGCAGATGGCAGTGAATGTGTAATCACTATTCTCTGGTGAACACAAGGGACTGCTTCAATAAAAAGGCTGCCATTGGATAGAATTAGTTTAAAAATAGGGCTTTTTCCAAAATGTCTAAAATATACTGACAATTAATCTGACAATGGTCTATCCATCATTTCATAATTAGTTAAGCCTGAATATTTTATGCCTCCTCGTTAAAAATGGGTAGATCACACACTTTATTTTTAATCTGTTTTTTGTCTCTTCACTAATAATCTAATTAAAAACCAATAATGACGCTGTAGGTTTTAGTGTCTGTTAACGACCATCATCGACATCAGAATAAAGACAGACAAAGACAATTTAAATATGACCATTCGCTAATAGTTCCCTGGTGGAAAATGTGGTCTGTGTCGGCTCCACTGGGCCTCACCTGAGATTTACCCCGGTCTGTGTGACAGTATGGCACTGCGGCACGGACGCCCCCCTTTCCCTCGTGACCCTGAACGCCCCCCGATCCAGAGGAGCTGCATAATTGTCTAATTAAATGGAGGACAACAGCCTGGGTTTACCTCATTAAAGACGTGGCTCCATCAGCTGCTGCCTTTCTGCTGTTTTCAGCCAGCGCTGGTCCTGGCAGGAAAGGTCACTCACTGAGAAGGGCTCCTGGCGTTTCTCTAACAGAAAACAAACAATAATAATAATTCACTTATAATTTTGGCATATTTAAAATGAGAAAATGAGACCAAGCCAGTTTGTTCTTGGCTTTAAATGTAATTATTCCATGTTTGCTACTAAGAGTGCTCTGGTCAGTATTTTTAAGGCCAATTACTGATCATAGTCTATGTAAGGTGTTACATTAATATGTTCACTATCTTCTGTAGCCTATATAAATAATAAAACTGGGAGATTGCAAAACAAGAAACAAAAAAACCCAAAAGAAAACATGGGTAAATATGGCTACATAAAAAAAATAATGCTTCAGTCACATCCTCAGCTTTACTTTGCTAAACTTTACATTAAGCTTCAAGTAACAGGCTCTAACTGCAGCTACATGAGCCAGAACACAAACAAATCAGACTTTTAAAACTAATGAAGCATGATTTCAGGTGTAAATATAAGCATCTCTTCATATTTATTGACGTGACTGTCCTTCAGATTTCTGATGAGGCGTGTGGTGGTGTATGTTTGATGTTGCTTTCCTCCACCAGAGATTTCTTTTGACTGATGTTGCAGACATTTACCTGATTAGATGCCTCATAGCACCACCAGACGGAGAGGTTATTTTATGAGGGATTGACGAACGGAGGTCTCATGCGTTTCACATCATTTGATTGGTCCTTTTGATTGCCAATTGAAGCTGATCACACTATTTTTAGAAATGATTGATCATGATCTGTAACCTTGATGTAATAATGGGTAGCAGTTTTAATCTAGGTAAATTGTAAAGATAACTGTAGTAAAATCCTTCTTTATGCTTTAGCAGAAAGCACCTTTACACCATGTACCATGGCGTACAAGGTATGTAAAAATCAGTTAATAGAATCAGTCAGAATCAGTTAATAAAATGAACCATGTTGCAGTTCATTTGGTTCAGAGGCAAATATAAAGTAGATCATTTTTGCAACTAACAGATTTCTTGTGAGAACACTTAAGTATATACTTCTTTATTTGACAACTATGACATCTATAATTGACCAAATAAAGAAATAAACCAATCACTATTTGTCCCTCTTACATCTGGACTATTGTAATGCTCTTTACGCTGGCATCAACCAATCCAATCAGTAAACAACACAAACACATAACTCCCTTTCTGTCCATTTTAGAATTGATTTTAAAGATTTAATTTTCTGCTTTAGATTGTACCCTTTCAATGTGGAATGCCCAGTTCTGCCACATTAAAATGCAGACACTGTGCTTGGAGCAGTACAAGGTAGATGTTCAAGAGTTTGTGAAGTTTAAATCTCACAAGAACCCAGCTGCTGCACAAGGTAAGTAACTGAGAGTTTTTTGAGAAATAGATCCTAAATTGCCAATCTGTAATATTTAACTCCAGCTATTGTTTGTGTTTTACTCACCTTTCTTGTCCTTTGCAGACCCTAATATGTACATTGTGTATTTTTGTTTTGTTTTTATTATCTAGTGTAGTGCATTCAAAAGATAAAGTGTGCAGCTGAAGTTTTTCAAATGTGGTGGAGGTGCTACAGACAGAACCCCCCAGGCCCCAAAGCACCTGACTTGCAGGAGTGACCCACAGTCAGTGTTGCTGGATCCCAACCCACCAAGGCACTATGGTCATACAAACAGTCAACAAACAGTACAAAAATAGCAACAATAATAATAATCCTTTTTCTTTGTGCTATCCTTCTTCCCTCTGAACTGAATTCTACATTAAATTCAAAACAGTTGGTATAATAGGAAAGTTAACAAATAAGTAAGAAAACAAAAGTACTATCACTGCTTTTCATCTGAGGGGGTGCTTTGTTTGGATATGGGATGGTGGAGTGTGGTGGTGGTAGACAGGATTTCCTTTGAGATGTAATCTGTGAGTACATTTTTCCAGTAGGTCGGCGTTAACGGGGGGTACATGCCTCTGGAGGGGTATTCAAAGGCAAAAAGGTCCTAGGTGATGGGTGATATTTCTAAAGCCCTCTGTAATGAATGATCAAGGTTGTTTACATCACCTACATACCACTTAAGTTTATGCAGTAGGTTAATAGGTACTGACTAGACATAGTTGGGCTCACCTCTACACACAGCTTAGGTTAGAGTTGCCCATATCAAAAGGCTTTGAGTTGGTGTGGGCTGGCTCATAGTTTCCCAGCTCAGCCACCATGCGTTGGAGTTTGCTGAATGCAGAAGGCTTCCCTGCTTCCTGGGCGGCAATGCTCTCTCATGGTGTTTTGGGCCCAGTGGTAGTGCCCCCAACCTGGTGATGGATGCCAGAAGTGAGAGATGTGGTCATACTTAAGAAGCAGTCCAATTGAGCCTGGTTGGCTTGTGGAACTGAAAAAGCACATGGGTACAGACAAGAGTGCTGCAGCCAAGGTTGGTGCAGAGGCAAAATCTGAGGTGTGGGAGGAATTCAGTGAAGAAGCTGAAAAAGCCAAAAGCCAAAAGCTTCTCCTTACTCTCAAACTCTCCAGCACTTGATCAACGGCCACCAAGACTGCACAGAGTTATTCACAGTTGAGAAAGTAAACTCTCCTAATCCAGCTAAGCTCAACAGACTGTAACAGTGAAAACGAGGCTGTACAATGTGACAATCATATAGTGTATTTTTAGTTTATTTTGAGACTATGGTGAAGTGATTTAGGCTGTGGTGGGCCTCTGAAGTCGCTTTAATGTATGGGAAACACTGCTAAGGTTGTATGAGATAATGTGGTAGGCAATGTTTGTCAAGGGCAGTCTTTGGTCTATGACTACAAGATCATCTTTGATCCTGTCACACTGTTCAATAGACATTGCAGATTAAAGCCACAATAAGTGCTTGTGCTATGACTAATTAATCATGGATCAGCCATGGCCAAAACTGCCAGGCCTGACAGAACAGGACAAACTCTTGTTTTATGTTCTATCCACTACTACTACAAAAAAAACAAACCACTACTCACACAGAAGGAGCTATTAAGACATATTTTACAACCATACAGACTAACTAGATGAGACACAACTGATCAGCTAAACATCTTTTTTTTGTCTTTTAAATCAAACATCAAATACAAAAGCTAACCACTGTCAAAGCGGTTTGCTGCTTCCTGCAAATAAAACGTCTGCAGTCTTCTTTTGTATTAATGATGTACCATTGAATTATTTTGCCAGATAAATGAGGCAGGTTTGAGCAGAGTATAATTGAGGCGCAAGGTTCCCATGTGGCTTCTCTTAGTTCTCGGAATACAATGTAGAGAAATAATTAGCTCAGACAGAGTATGTGCTCAGATGAATGTTTAAATGATTGAGACAGGTCTGCAGAACGTATGGTGCAAGACTTTTATTAGTGTTAGTGGATGTGTTTTTAGTCTGAATGTCCACACAGTAGAATTTTAAAACAGTGACCCTACATAATGGCAGGACAAAACAACTAAGACATGCGGCGTGAGTGTAGCTGAACTATTTGCCTTCATTAAGCAAGTGAAATCCAATTATTGAACCATATGTCACAGAAGGTCATTAAATCAGTCATGCATGTTACCTCAAATGTACGAAATCTGCAGCCTTGATGTTGTGATGTACTGGAGCTGTTTGAAAATGCTTGAAATAAAACCATTAATGTGGACATAGAGTAAAATGTGAAAAAATGCACTTCCTGGTTTGACATAATTGTACACAGCCGCCTGAAATCCCATATAAATCTCTATTAAATATTGCTGTGCAGCTGAGTGAGAGCGCTTAAAGCCAGTGGTTGGCGAACATCAGTGCACATTTATCTTCATAGCCACACTGACAAATCTGCCCCGACCAATTTGAGCTAAATTTATACATGTTGCTCCGTCCAGCTGATGCTAAATGTAACCTTTTCCAACTCCAATTATTTATAAATTCATCTCCCACCATTGGCCACCCTCACACATTCATAGGCCATAAATTTTTCAGAGCGAGTACGCTGGGAGTTAACATATGTCTCACCTAAAATGTCAGCAGGCCCCTTGTGTAGCGGCGGGCTGTCGACCGAGCCGCACAGCGCTTTATTTGGGATGCACGACTCTATTAGGGCCGTTGTTTAAAGGTTGACACGAACACGGCTGCTGGCACGGAGGGCAGAAGAGTGACAGAGCGCCCCCTGTAACCTGTCGTAAAGAACAAATAGTGGGTGTGACGTTTAAGTGGATCATAATCTGGATTGAAGGGGTTCTGTGTCAGAGTCGGAAGCAGGAGTGTGTCTGGAGAGAGCGTAAATAATCTGTGAGTTATGAGTGACAGGCTGAGACAGAGGGCTGTGTTAACCACTCCATTGTCTGCCATCTGGAGGAAGATACCGCCGCAGTCAGAAATGACAGGAGAACTACTCATGGGACTTTTACTGAGATGAGCATGCATGATAGTTAATCATAAACTGAATGACAGCTGTACTTTCATTTGAGTAGCTAAGGGTTAAATTCTCTACTAAATAACATTTCACATGAAGTCTAGTTAGAAAGTGTTTCAACAGTGTATGCAATTTCATTTTGCATGCATTTGATGAAAACTGTTTAATCACCTAATAGGGTTTTCTAATAAGAATCAAAAAACAAACAAGCTCACATAGAAGAGAATCTCAATGAGGAACGCTCCCCTTGGCTATAGGCCTACACTGTTTGTCAACACTGAATCAATGGTGGTGCAAAAAAGCAAACATGTCTATTCCAGCATTGGCTATCTTGACTTACACAGAAAAACGCCACAAAAAAGAAAAACATAAATAGTAAGAAGTAAAGCTTTAGGTTGACTTAATGTTGTAGTATTTTAATGTGGGATTTGGTCCAATCTTACATTATTAATAAAAGAAAAAGAAGAAAAGTTCTTGGGGGTGAATGGATTTTGGATGAGGGCCTAATCCTGAAAACTGTAAAAAAAAAAAAACAAACAAAAAAAACTTCATTATATGAGAAAGCAATTTATTTCCCTAATCCATCCAGAAATATTTCAGTCTAAATTTAATTAAATGAATGTGCATTGTGGATAGAATAATTGCATTAATTAGGCGTGTGTAATGTCATGGTATGGTTCATGTTATTGGTTATAGTACATCTGTTTTAGCTTTTACAGGTATTTATTGTCACCATTTAACAAGATTTCCCTGTAAATGTGTCAAAATCTGTGTAGTTCCTCAGTTGATCATTATTCAGCTTTTCTGCAGAAAAAGCTGTATTCTTCCTAAGACTCAGTTGAATTGTGCCGCTACAACCATCACAATTTTAACCCAAACTCAGCCCTGACAGATTTTAAAGTGACACTGAATCAAAGCTTGTCTAATACTTTCCAACTCCTCTGCTGTTTCTGTTCAGAAAATATATATCGAGCGACTTAAGCCTGTGGTAAATCAGCTAAATCCACTCTCACTGCTCTGTCTTTCAAACAGTGTATATCTCACAGCTGCACACTCGGAGACTAACGCCAGATTTAAGGCCTTCTTTATGTGCATCACTTTGTTTATGTTTATCCTGATGTTGATGGATGACGGTGCCTTCACTGCCTCACTCCATGAATAATTCTTCTCACACAAACGGCTCAGAGAAGTTAGCTGCTTGGCCACAGTGAAATGGAATCGTTGAGGATATAGTCATTTATTTAAACAAAGCCGCTGACCCGACAGCTCTGATCAGCACAACTCCACCAAACTTTTGACATTATTATTTTTATTAACCGTGGGGGCTTGAAAGTCCATTTATCAAAGGCGACAGCTCTGGACATGCTGTAATTATTACTTCTTTTCCGGCTGACAGCGGGATAATTACTTTTGTGAACATCTTGGGAGACCTGAGGAGCACTTTTCATTAATGCGCCGGGCTCACCTTCAGACTTCAGACTGTCTCTATTTAAACACACGGTTAACGGGGAGACAGCAGATGATGAAGCTCAGGCTGAACAGGGGACAAATGTGGGGAAGTTTTAATGTGCTGTCAGGCTCCGGTGGAAGTGTGAAGTCAAAGGCACTACCTAAAGTTCTGTGACTTCAACCCAAACCTGGGGACTGTCTGGACGAGGAGCAGTGTCTGAGGTGGCTGTTGTGTCAAAAAGTGAGTATTTTATCGCATTTAGTCTATTTTATCACAAAATCCTTGATAAATCGTATACTATTAGTTATTAACCACATCAGGCCCCCTTACAGCTGCAGCTACATCTGTGAATAAATCCAACAAAAAAGCAGCCCTTAAATCACTGGTGTCAAACTCAAAGCGGTGAGGGCGGGGGAGAAAAAAAAAAAAAAAAAAAAAAAAAAAAAAAAAAAAAAAAAAACTCCCCGCGGGGGGGGGGGGGGGGGGGGGGGGGGGGGGGAGGAAAGGAAAAAAAAAAAAAAAAAAAAAAAAAAAAAAAGGGAGGGGGGGGTTTTTATAAAAAAAATTGGGGGGTTGGGTTTTTTTTTTTTTTTTTTTTTTTTAAAAAAAAAAAAAAACCCCACCAAAAAAAAAATTTTTTTAAAAAGGTTGTTTTTTTTTTTTTAAAAAAAAAAAAAAAAAAAAAAAAATTTAATAAAAAAAGAAAAAAGATCTGTGAAGAAATCTCACAAAAAAAGCAGCCCTTAAATCAGTGGTGTCAAACTCAAAGCGGTGAGAGGCCTTGATTGTAAATAAGAATCCTTCCAGAGGCCAAAGATTGTGACATGTAGAAGCTTTTAATACAATGCATGTTTAACATTATTTTTTTCCTTTTATAGAAACTGTTTCAGTTGGATTTGAACTGGTTTTAGATGGATTTGAACAAGTTTTAGCTATCTAAGCAGGGTTTAGTTGGATTTGAACAGGTTTTACTTGAATTTGAACAGGTTTAAGTTGGATTTGAACAGGTTTTACTTGAATTTGAACAGATGTAAGTTGGATTTGAACAGGTTTTAGGTAGATTTTAACATCTTTTAAATGGAAGATTTTGTTTATCTTTGTATAAAAAAATCTAATCCATCTAAAACCTGTTCAAATCCAACTATAACCAAAAATATCACCTTCTAAATATATTGAAGGGCCACATCAAATGTTGCAAAGGGCCTTTAGATTGACATGTATGCCCTTAATGATAATGAATCGTTAGACCATCCCACAAATTTGTTTTTGACAGACATGGCATCAGTCCAGCAGCAGGTGTCGCTTAAACGATACATGCAAATTATATAGAACATAAAAATTAGGTAATGGTTTTCCGATTGAATAGTGCATAAAACTTAAGAATAATGGTACTCAGATGTGCTCAGATAATGATGATATGTAACACACCAAGTGCTATACTGATGCTCAAATAAATTCAGAGACACACCTGGCAGAAAATCAATACATAAGGATTTCTTAATTGATTACATACAGCTTGGTTATATTGATTAATGATCTATAAATCAGCCACTGTGTCATGTGTTGTGATGTGCTGCATCTATGACCACAAAAGTCAGGGTAAAAGTCCACATGTGATTCTCCTTACATCCTCAGAGAGACGGATGAAACATGTATGAACTAATATGGGACCCTTGAACCTCTTTTGACAGTGGAACTAACCCTTTAACTGAAGGTGGGCCAAGCATGTGGCTCTTGTTTGACCCATGGGCTTTATATTATTGATGGACACAGGTTTTAAGTCTGGAATATGAGGCATTTTTATTTTGGACATCCCACAACTACTTTGCTGCTTCCATTTCCACATCACCAACACTTTCCACAAACTACATTACATTGCATACACAAGTTTTTATAGGGCCTTTTTGTTTTTATGAAGCTGTTAAAATTGTGTTAAATGGAACTTCTTGACATTACTCACTGCTTGTCCTCCATCTCCCACTTGTTCTAAATGTACACACAGCACGTACTGTACAATTAACTCATCCACTAGACAGCAACACTCTCAGCATTCATCACATGCCGCTTTAAGTGTGTTATTTTTCTCTGCAGTTGTTTTGGTCTGAAATGCAGTATTCACATCCATGTGCAGAACACTCCAGTATTTATTGCCAGTCATTCATCAGTTGCAGGTGGGATTTATTAATGCGAGATCACTGTAGTTGTTTCTACACAGGGTTTTATAAATCCAGATATTTTTGGCATTTTCTGGTTTAGACTTTTGGTTGCACAATTTGTCCAAAGGTCTCAGCTTCACTTTGCTGTAAAAAGGGAGACAATGTGACTCTAATCTCTGCTGTCATACTACAAAAAAAAGACTTCATCATTCATGCAACATAGTAAACATTTGAAGCTGAATGAATAGTCCACCTCTGCTTGATCTCTTTCACCTGCTGCTGGACACAGAATGCATCGAGTCCAACAGAGGGAGCCTTTACTCCTCCACCTGCACAAACACCATTAGAGCTGTTAAACCTGCACAGTGCTCTATAAATGAACATGCAGAGGACTGATGGAAGAAACTGAGAGAAGTTTGGAAAGAGCTTTTTGTGTGGTTCGAGTCTGAGGCCTGTGGTTCAGGCTGTGTGTGTTGGAGCAGAGCCAGGTGGGGGTTCCCAGCGGATGGAGGTGGGGGCTATGTGGAGCAGACAGTCGTGGTTTCAAAGTGTTTTAGCTCATTGAGTCTCACGGAGGTTTGTGAAGGTGTCAGCTGCTTTGAAATAGAGACAATGGTAGACTAGTTTTATAAGTGCTACTAAGACGCTGACGTTCGTAGTTGGCTTCAGTGTCTTGACACTCTGCCAGGGCTTGTTTAATAAAAGTACTTTCAACTGGTCTACAGTGTTAGATCAGTCCTAATTAGGCTTTAAGAGACTAATAAAAAGTAAAGCTGCAAGTGGACTTAATGGGCCATCTCCTGATGTCGCCCAAAAGCTCAGATGGGGCACTTTAAGAATCATGCTAAATCAAAGTTTTTCGTTTTTATAGCAACACGCTTACTATTTTTTATTTACAAGAAGATAACTTTTGCACATTATTACCCATTGTACAGAATTCATTTTGCCCACCAGAGTAGCTGCACAATATTAGACTGGACATGTTTCCCAGAGACTTCATGTTTTCTCGAGTGAGTGATGAATTCCATAGACCTTATATCAGATTTTAAATTCTGTGTGAAGGGAAACAAAGTTATGTTATGGTTCCATGAGACTTTTCTGTGCATGGTGACAGGATTTTTTTTGTAGTGTGTACACTAACTCTGAAAAAAGCTGTGTGCCTCAGGGCCTGGCTATAAATACACATTTTTTATGTTTATGCCTCTCATCCACAATAACTGAGAGCCAGGATTGAAATGTTTGCCAGCCTGTTTTAGGACTAATTTCATGTTTACAAGTCAACTTGGTGTTTTTACCACCTATTTTTGTTTAATGTGTGACTTGCCATTGCTGTAACTAACAATAAAATACCTTTCACTCTGCCAAAGCAAAACAAACTCACTGTGCATGTGGTCGGGGGAACTCATTTTGGGCAGTGATGAACAGAGATATTTTTGTAGACAAGTAAGAGGAAAATATCAGTATATGTATAGCCAGGGCCTTAGTTTGAAGTCTGGCCTTTGCCTCGTTCTCATTAGAATGCATGTACATTTTAAATTGAAACCTTGATGTTTCAATGTATCATATAGATGTCAGTGAAACTCAAATTTTCCTATTCAAGCAACAGTATGAAACTTTCAGCTGCATCCAGTGCACTGCAGTAAACACTGTTGGGTTTCATTAAGAATCCTTTGACAAATGGAAACTGTGCTGATGTAGATGAAGGTGTTTTCATGAGATCTTAGCTCGAGCCAGTTGCACTGTCTGGGGTTAGTGTTCCTTTTTATTTTCAGGAAAATACCAAAATGATTTCGGGGCTGTTTATTTGAATGTGTTTTATGCAAATAAGTTGCAGAGTGCTGCTTGAATTGTTTCCCTGTGATGCCATATAAACAGGCAATAAATAAACAACTATAAAATCCTGACTCATGTGTGCAATAAACCAAAAGGACTTGGTTTGTATTACTAAACAAAAACTGTTCAAATGTAAAAATGTATTATTATGTACACAGCCCATAGTCTTTAATACAATTTAATTTCTAGACGTTAGCCTTAAAATAGGACTTCATCAGAACTAGTCTACCTCTAAAAACAAGCCTTTGTGAACCCGACCCCTGGTGTCCTTTACTCTCGTTATAATTCATAAACTCTTTATTATTGCATTCTAAAGGTGCTACTCACACATCCCCTTTAAGATGAATGAGACCGCTGCTCTGCTGTGACACACTGTGATATGAAAACTCATAGATAAGATTTTATATTTATTACAGAAACAAGATTTTATGAGAGACAAGCACATGTATAATTCAGGGCAACATCAAAATCTTTCAAATCAAATTCCTTCCTATTAGTTTTGTAATGATTTGATGCTGCAGATGATTGATGGTCTTAATATATTTCATTAAATGCTGTTTTTTGAAGTGTAATGAGTGTTTCTGTGTGGCCCAGCTCAGGGTCCTCTCAGGTCCGTGGTTAAAGTCCACACACGGCAGTCACACAGGAATATGAGCCGGATAAATATTTGATGAAAGAGGAAGTGGTATTGATTGATGATGACATGAGTTGGAGGTGGATATGTTCATTAGGTAAATCTCTGATGGTTAATATTCCACGTTCACAGTGGAGGTTCTTATGGAGAATGAATAAGGAGCAGGTCGTCTCACTCAGCAGATGTTTGGACTGCATTTTCACACTCGCCCCAGCGCCTGTTACTGTACATGTGTGTTTACAGTGAATGAATACAGCTGTTAGTCAGTGTTAGTCAGTGTGTACATAAGCCCACATACAAATTATATGTCAAGCACCTTCAAACATAGAATTAGGACACCAAAAACAAATCACACTGATAAAACATTACAACAGATACAGATAAAATCATTCATTTCATCAAGTTGTTTCTGTATTAAGACACTCTGTATGTTTTTGTTGCAACAGTGGGTGTATTGTGCTGCAAGAAAGAAGCTGTCGCCATGTTAAGAGTCTAAATTAGTAAGTTAAAGGTAAGGAGCTCACTGACATCCCACTTGAACTTTTCTGGATGTCATAGAGGATGATGTCCATGTGATGAGTTTGACTTTAACTCTTCATCAACCATTATTCCATAAATATCTGCATAAACCACAGTTTTAAAAAGACACTGCTCTAAAGCCACAGCGTTTTATATCTGACTTTATTATTCACTGTTATAGCTCGCTGCACCATTTCTGCTCATTTGTGACAACCTAAACTTAAGGCACAAGGCTAATTTGCATAAATCCACAACAATTCACTGAATGAAGATGGTTTCAAACAAAGCATCTGGATGTAGGTTTATTGGTGAAGATGTTTAATCTCTCATGCCTTTCTTCCAAGAACCTCTAGAGACAATTGACTGAATGCCCAAATCTCTCAAGCCATGGGAAAACAGGAAGAAGATGAAAAAAGGCTGCAGCACTAACAGGAAGAGGCGGGTTTTTAATTTGATGAAAGCAACAAGCGCTGTCTCATCCTCTTTGTTATCAACATGGCTACTTTCGAATTAGTTTTATCAAAAGTAAAGAGTATTTCTTGTTTGAAAGAGCAAGCAAAGCAAAGAGTGGCACTTATGAATCTTTCAACGGGAGCCTTTCCAGATGGTACTGTGAAACAGACTATGTTCTGTGGAGCAATTATCTGGGGGTCAGGTTAATAAAATAGCAGTATTTTTTATTTTTGCATAGAAATGATTCCATATAGTTCATTTTAACCTTGTTGCAGAAGAGTGTTCGGTGCGTTCATTTGTGCATCTAAGGGTTGAGTAGCAGTTAATCTATGGAAGTGTTTGTGTAAAAACTGATCAAATTATCACCCTTCACATTTTCCATCAGAAGATACAATTTGTTTCTCTTATGAAAATACATTACCATGAATTTTGAACCGAGCCAAACACAGACACGCCAAAATGTATATGTTTCTAGATACGATATAGTATTTTTCTTTGCAGCAGATTTTGCACTGGTTATCTCTTGGTATGTATATTTTGATCTAGCAGATATTGACATGAACCTGGCTCACTTCCCTTCACAAAAGAGGGGGGCAGCTTGTTGAAACAGCAGCAAAGAGCCACACGAGGAGGGGTCTCACACATGGGGCAGGGCAGGTGTGTGTGTTTGTGTGTACAGCACCAGGAGAAGGGTCCACTCTGCCCTGCAGCCAGTGGCACAAAGGGCCCACTCGTATTATGCATGCTGCTGTATCTGTGGGAGATAAGGCCGGGTCCTGAGAGATAAGGTCAGCTCCTGTTAATGAAACGCACACTGAAGGTTTGCACCGTGAAGCCAGGCGCCCACCCCACCCTTCCCTCCCCAGCGCAGGGGGCTTTTTATTGCGAGGCATTTCATTTCTCTTTGTGATATTACTTCATTAATAAGCACCAGTCTCTCCTGTCTTTGCATTTATATGAATATACACAGCGTTTCATCACTGCACATCTGCAACTTCAGCATTTGCATTTGAGGCCCAGGTGGCAGCAGCCAAGGACGTATAAAAGTCAGTTAATTAGGAGCTGTACTCTGAAATATAACAGCCGTGCCAGAGATGCACCACAGAGGGTTTTTGTTTATGTCGCAGCTCTGCCAGAACGTCCGGGAGGCATGGAAGTGAACACCGGCTTAGTACAGTAACAAAGTTTGGAAGAAACATGTCTCATTTTAGAGCTATATTTTTAATTATTTAATCATTACTTTCAATGCCAACAATTCAGTCTGACAATCTGTCTGGGGATTTTCACACCTACAGGGTTAGGTCCGACATTTTGGACATTGCCTGTGAATGAGTGAAAGTAGGAAATGATTTTGTGACGTGCTTTCAGCTTAAAATGTCAGTTATTGGTTCAATTTATATATTAATAATTAAAGTGGAATGCTAAGATGCTTGACAACTATAGATTAAATACGGTATTGTGCTAAAGCAAATGATTATGTTATCTCTTGAAATGCTTTTACATTCACGTTTTATGTTTTGCCATTTGTTTCTTGTTTTTCGCTCATGCAGGGATTCTCTATTGTCAAATCAAGAGACTACATAGCTAGCTGTTCCTTTTTGTATTTCTTTTTGTATTTTTGTATTTGTATTGTACATTTCCTAAAACATACTTTTAAATTTTATCTTAAAACATCCTTTAAGTTATATTTTATATTTAAATATTTTTGAATATATTGAATGAAATCTAAATAAATGGCATATATTTTGATATAGAATTCACTATATTCCATTTGTAATTCCACATATTTGCACATTCATTGAATATATTCACACTTCCATTCAGTATATTCAGAATTTCTAAGATTTCTGCTGTGTTTTAATATAGTGCCTGGTTATTTTATTTATTTGTTTATGTTTTTTTTTGCTTTTCTTGCACGATGTATGACAAAATGATTCATTACTTGTATAGTCTTATCACCATCAAAATCATAATTTATAGTATTGCTTTTCTTCTGCTTCAGTTATTGTATTCTGCTATTTTGGTGTCTGTAGTTACCTCTGAGTATGAACAAAGCCGTAGGGGCATTCTGCAGACCACAGCATGACAGCTGTTTCCTGTGACTCTGGGAAAAACATTGATTCCTCAGCAGGCCTCATTTGGAAAGACATGGAGTGTGGCCAAATCACACTCTCTCCAGCGGCGGGAGCTGTGGACAGTGGAGAAAGGTCAGAGGCAGACAGGGAAATGGAAACTGCTCGCACCTTTATGTGACACCAGCGATTCTTCAGCTGTAAATGGACTTTAACCTTTTACATTGTGGGATTGAACCTTTTTAGTCTTTCTGCAGTGAGCCCAGGACACATGCTGGTGGAAATTCATGCCTTGACTAGATAAAAATGATCCAATTATCTTTAAAACAGAATCTGGAATAATATATGAATTGAATGTTTTCATTTCAAGGTGGAATATAATAATGGGGAGTCATTGGCCTGACAGCTGACATCACTTTGGGATGCCATATCAGGGTGTTGACACAAGATATGATCAAAAATATCGGCACATATTCTGTTACAGACTGTTTTTTTCCGTTACAACAGGTTTTTACTCAAATAAAAATGCTACATTTCCCTAAACTTTTTACAGTGCAGTGTGTAATTTGGTGGCTTCGAGTGGCGAAAAAAACTGCATCATCAAAAAAGATGTAATTATAAAATCATTTGACTTTTCGAGATCAGACAGAGGAAAAGTTTGTTGCAATAAACAAAATGAGCAGAGGCCAGACATGAAGCAATGAGGAAGTACAGTGTTATAGGGAGTTTAAGGGAAAAGAAATAATAAATCTGTGCATTCATACCATTATTGTTAACATCAGTCCAATCAAATTGAGCTCTTGTCCAGGCACTCTTCTCTGACAGCGCCATCTATTGTATCTCTGCAGAAAGAACCCGTCAACTGTATCATTTGGTCCAGAGCTGAAAATGCTATTGTGAACGCTAAGCTGACCTCGAGCTAAACGACAAAATAGAAAGCTGTGGAGGACATTATTGAAGAAAAGCGTGTACTAAAATAGTATTAGAGAACAGTACCTGGAACATATTGTGTGTGAAGAGCAGCCACAAAGCAGCCTCATATCTGCTGCTGTTTAGGCGACTGTTTTGTCCTTGCACGGGGCATTAGCATCTGTCTGTCTGTGTGTCTGTGTGTCTATTGATCTGTGGAGTCAACGCATGCTGACAGACACATTCCTTTTGTAATTGCAGGGAGGGCTCTTGAAAAGCTCCAATCCTTCAGCGCCAGCCCCAGAACTAGATGCAATCTCTCAGGTTTAATACGAGTAACGGTCTGACTCTGAATGCACTCATTTCTTTCAAGTGGATATAGGTTTTGACGACTTCCTTGTGCAAACAAAAGGATTTACGGCGGACGCACTGATAAGAGGGAATGAGAAATGCACCTTTTACAAATTTGTGTGAAATGTAGGTGGTTTAGTGCCATAGTGTTAACATTACCTAAAAACACTATGGCATTTTCAGGTAATGTTATGTTTAGGTAATGTTTTTTGATGTTACAGATTTAAGTGCATTTTTAACTTTTTATCCAGTGTCTTTTTCTGAAGATTTGTGGTCTAATATTGTAAGCCTATGGTGGTGCTGTAGGGGAATGCTGATATCTATGATAGGTCACTTAAACATGTAAAAACAAATCAATTTAGTTTACTAATGCCCTAAAGGTAAAAAAAGGAAACATGAATGCACTTCTTGTCAAGCAGTGCTCAGTTTGTCCTCTTTGGGCATCTGTAGGAATAGGAAAAGGAAAGAATGGAACAAAAATAGTCTTTCTTTCTGTTTCTAACACTATAGATTTTTTTTTTTTCCCAGTATAGTTCATTTGACTTATTTGTAAATTATAATATTGAACACAGGGCGCATTATAGCTAAGCTGAAATGACTCCAGGGAAAGTGGAATTTTGATTTGGAAGTGGGAATAGGGTGGAGCTGTCCAGAGGGATGAGACTGAGAGACGTTCCAAAGGAGGAAGAGCCAAGTTCAGTGTGGAATCTCAGTCACTGTAGTATTGTGTGTAGTTTGGTGTAAAATTGTGTTTTCTAATTATTTGTAAAAAATGAGGAAAACAATATCATATCCTTGATCACTTGTCAATTCTTGTGCTGCACAAACTAAATCCTTATTTTAAAAAACAACAAAAGAGGATGGAGTTTGTTGTAATATACTGTTGTTTCCACTGCATATGGCTCCGCTGTGTAGCGCCAGTGACCGATGTTGCAGACCCTTGCCTACTATTTACGTTTTGGATCCGCTGTGCTGTGTAGTGGAGCCCTGAGCAGCTCGGAAGCATGCATGAGAATTACAAGATGGCGCAATAAAAGCCATTGATAAAGATGGTTGGGGCCCTAAAAAACAAAGAAAACACATGGCATAGTCTCAGAATAAAATGGCATTTATGGTTACATTCACAAAACATCCATTTCTCATTAAACATACAGTACATAGTTTTTGGTGGCCTCTGCTGGTGACACTGAGGATTGCTATTCCACATGTCACACTTCTCCTTTCTATAGCCACATAGGTAAATTAGATACATTTTGTCTCAAAGCACTAATTATGTGTCAAAATATATTTTTAACGTGATAGATGATTTGAATGTGATTTGTCATGTAAACAAACAAACCAACATTATAAATGAAGAAGAGATTATAAATGTGTCTAATGAAATGTTGCCTCTAAATCACTGACATACGAGATAGTGCCATCAATAATTCTCTCAACATTGATCGTCTCCTTTGAGATTTAATTAGGCGCTGGATATGCTCCGTGTTACATGAATATTGTGCTATAGCTATTGAACAGCGAGTGATCTATATCTCATGTGTCCAGGGATCAATTATGAATGTTGTAATTTGCTATTGATGTAATTGATTCATTTGTCCAATTACAGAGGAGACAGTGGTCAGCCCTTTTTACTGCCGAGCTCAATGAGCGGCTCATCAGAGCGGCGTCTCTAGAGGAACACTTCTGTCTGAGTAACACTGGGCCAACCAGACTCATTTATTCAATATTATCTGCAACTAACAATGGCTTCACTCTACTGTCTGGAAGAACACCTAAAGACCTAAAGAGACCTTTTCTCTTTTTTTCACACTAAGCCTGCGATAAATGTTTTTTTGTTTTGTTTTTTTTCTCTCCCTTTTTTGTGTTTATGGATTATCTTGTAAAAAAAAAGTGGCAAATTCTCAACAGTGTTTAAAAGAATGACCATATTGATTTTAACAAAGGCCATAGGAGTTCAGAGGAGTTTATATAAGAATATTGCCATGTATGTTTAACAAATCAACTTAAATTTAAGTCAGGAAGGCTGATTATTTGGTGTTTATTCATACTGTTTATTAAAATTTATTTGGTGTGTATAATTTTCGCAATAGTACCAAATCACTCTTTTTTTCATTCATGCATTATCTTCTGCTTTTTTCTGTTGGGGGTTATGTGTAACTGGAAGCCAGGAACTTTGGACCTGAGGTGGTGTACACCTTGAACAATGGCCAGTTAGTCATAGGTCTGACACTTAAACACAGACATGACAGACAACCCATTCATTCACTAGGAGCAAGTTAGATTCACATGCTTGTCCTGGCACGGATGATAGAGGACAGATAATCCTGACTTGAGCAAAAACGAGAAGCTTTTTTTAATAAATTACACCTTGTTTTTGTGATAAACGTTAATAAAAATTAAAACTAAAAATATAATCAATGTTGTACTTTTTTCCCAACAACAAACCTAATCAGCAGCGAGCATTACCAACAGCTATTTCTGGTTTTAAACAGTCAGTCAGTGTTATGTGGCTTTTGCTTCAAGAATTTAAATACTACATTAAACACAAACGGAACATGTGGCCTCAAATAGCAAGTCCCTAAAATATAGAAGACTGGTGTAGCTCTATCAATTTATTGTTCTGAAAGCTGAGAATAAACCGAAACAGACAAATGTTTACAGCATCACCACACGACTGTACCTCCAGCTCCACTGCTACACACCAGGATTCATTCTATTTTATATTAATTGCATCCAAGTTTCAAAAAGTCTACTTCAAATACGATCTCAAATAGAAACATGACTTTGGTGGCACTTTGATGATGGTTTAGAGAAGATAACTACAAGAACATGCACACACATCATTAAAAAAATAAAAAATAAAATCTAAAATCATGCGTAGACACATTTATTTAAAACTAAAATAACTGAATTGAATTTACTGTTCTTTATTCTAGTATCGCTGAGAACATCTGGAGGAGGAACACATTGTTTTTATTTGATCACACATTCAAAATGAAATCACTATCACACCATTCACCATCATTTTCTGATCATAATAGTAAAATAAAACCAATCTAAACTTGAGCTACAGGCCTGTTTCAACCAAAACTAGGAGGAGCCATAACAAACAAAACAGACTAAGGCTGTAAGGCAACAGAAAATGAATTGGCAAAAAGAACAAAGGCCGGCGTATAACAACCTGACTAAAAAGTGATCCAAGAAATCTTTAATCATAACCTCCAATAATAAACGAGCACAGACCAACAGGCGCTTAGCTCATATAGTAAACTTTACTTTGGGTTCGACTCCACAGCTGACAGTTACATGATATAAACACATGGCTCTGATTTAAATAATTTGTATGTATTTATACAGGCTCTGTTTGTTTATGAGTTTCATTTAATAAGTACCAGAGGACTGCGATGCAAATGTCCCAGTTTAATTACATGTTCAGAGCTCTCCCCCAGCTCTGCCGGTGTTCAGTGGATCACCAGCGGACCAGCGCTCAGTTCTCCCACAGCAATTAAATCACACTGACAGCAAAACAATGCCAAATTACCAGTAAATTAAACTGAAGCAGAAAAACAAATTAAAACATGACAGATAAACTTCAGGCTACAGCTCTACCTTCATTCCAGCTTCTTGTTAATCACACGAGCGCTGCGTGATACTCCGTGTAATAACGTTTGGGTTGCTTTGACAAATATAAATTTAAATTGATTACTTGTACTATTTATATATGGGCAGAAAGCAATAATCGTCAAAACTAATTTCAGTTAAGTATGTAAAAATCTGAGCCCTACAACTTTGATATGTGCAATACTTCAAGCAGACATCACTCCTAATGGTTTTCCATGCTTTTCAGCCGTTGCCAGTGGATGAATTCTCTTCATTGTGCGTGGACAGCTGATTTTTTCTCTCGTTTCTCTTTGTTTTCTTTGAACATCCTTTTCCATTGTGACCAGAAAAGTCGATCCTGGAGTTGGAGTTCTGCAGACATTCCCAAACCTTCAGTTGTCAGAGCTGGATGGCTTCCTCGACCGTTGGTTTGTAGTTGAATCTGGCGCGTTCCACTTTATTTTGGATGCAGTCTCAATGAAAGCCGCTAAGGTTCAGCAGTCCACATTTATCATCCATTTAGGCAAGTTATTAGCAACTTTTTCTCAATACCATGGACAGTATGCCATAGAAAAGGGTTTACAAAACTACAACACATCGGAAAATCTTTTCAAAAAGCAGGTTTGTGCTAAATGAGTTGAATAATGAATGAATGAATGAATAACGTGGACTGACTGACCCACTGTGGATGAAATATGTATTTAATCTGCCATTCAGTTCTCATGCATCAGGTGTAAACCTTCCTGTGCACCTGTTCTGCCAGAGGAGTTAGGCACCACCACACTGTTGATCTCAGTCCACAAGCTGTTTTGAGACACTGCTCATTCTTACTTAATGTGCTTGTTTGGGCTTTGCTGCATAAGAATGTGTCCTTTGTCAGAACAGAACAGAACGGCAGCGATCTCCTCATCGTAAAGCATTATGTGATTGAATTGACAATATTTATCCCCGTTTTACGTTGCCTCCCTTTTTCTTCAGTTGATGCTTTTCTTTTTTGTGAGGTTTTGCTGTTTTAAAAGACATATTCACCACTGTTTTGTCGGCAGCCATTAAACCGGTGTAGACCAATGGGAGCGCTTGAGTACAGGTTCTTTTCTATTTAAAATCCATCCATAATAAGTAGTACATGGTGTCATAAACCTGTTTATTTCACAAATGTTTGCTTCTACAATATACAATTTGGGGATTAAATCATTTTCCCAACAGGAAGAAAAAAAAAAAAGTGCAGCCTGTTTAACCGAAAGAAAAAAACAAACAAATTTAATGTTAATTAAGCATGTATTTCTGCTATAATTACAATTTTGACAAATGCTACATAGATATATTGAAATCTGGGAGGTTTAATTGAAATGTAAAGTGAAAGCAGATTCATATTTTCTGTCCAGTTGTTGCTTTACAGGCTCAAACCCCATTACACACACTTGATGGCTGTTTTATGCTCCAACAAACACTTCCTCTGACAGTAATTGCGGTGAAATTTCTCTCCCATTGAGTGGATTGATCATGTCTGAACAGCTTCTCTGTGGAGAGACTGCACAGTTGTAATTCTGCTGAAAAGCCGCGTTTGCCGAGCGCTGCGTGGCTGTTGTTTGTGGAGTTGCTCTTGACGCTGAGGATTGGTGCTCAGCGGTGAATGCTTAGCGGCTGGGGTCCGCACAAAGCCCCCGCAGACGCTTTGATGTTTGCCGGAGCAGATCAAAGATGCTCGGTGTAGACCTGCCAGGTGCACACTCTCACTCCAGCCTTTGTACAGCGGCCAAACAATGTGCTCAATTTAGAGTCAAAATAATTTCACAAATACGACTCACTCAGCGTCTGCTTTGAGGTACTCTGGTATTTGATGCATAAAAAGCTGTGTGAGTAAAGTGTGGTTTTGATTTTGCCTCACATGCGTACATTTATGGCTTGTTATAAGCAGCACAGTACAGCAACTCTACACATTTCCTTTAACTTTATATGTAGAAGTATAGAAATAGATAAAAGGGAGTTCTATTCACTCATCCATCATTTACCTGGTAAACAGTGCTATACCATGTTTTTGGTATAGACACATCAGTGGTTGGTGTACTGCCAAACAAAAGGATACACATAATACCACAACATTGGTCCAAAACAGCTGTAGTTTGGTTGAAATCACATGATAGATGTCTGTAAGTTTTTAAACTCACAGATCTTGCTTCAGTAAAAAGGCCAGAAAAAACAAATCCTCATGGGTATCAATACAAATTTAATATAGCATCTATCACACATAGTTACTTGACATCATTGACACGTACATAAATAATTTTTCATATTGACATAAACAATTACAGCAGAAAACTCTGATTTTTAAAACTACTACTAAACAGTTCAAAGACAGAGTTTTTTATTTCCAAACTTATGTAACAGCCCCATTTTGCACATTTATTATTGTTGTGTTGCAAAAAGAAACTGTGGCATAGTCCCAGTTCTCAAATAATAATGATTTATGAGTTTTAAAAGCGTAAGACTTTCTGTTGTAAACACTAAACTAACCTTGCTCTGGGGGGCGGTTTTTTCCCCCCCCCCCCCCCCCCGGGGGGGTTTTAAATGTGTTGTGGGGGGTGTGGTTCCAAAAAAAAAAAAAAAAAAAAAAACACACCCCCCCCCCCCCTCCTCTTATAAAAAAAAAAAAAAAAAATTTTTTTTGGGGTTTGGTGGGGGGGGGGGGCGGGGGGGGGGGGGGGGGGGGTTTTTTTTTTTTTTTGGAAAAAAAATTTTTTTGGGGGGGGGGTTTTTTTTTTTTTGGGGCCACAAAATATCCATGTGTTGCAAGGCCTTAGTTCTCTTGTGTATTTTGCATTGTCTCTGTGTAACTTATCACCTCGTCACCCATTTACCAAAGAAACACGACAGGGATAAGAACATCAGTCTAAGGCATCTGGGGGAAACGTTTACATTTACATATCCTGCAATTTCTCATCTTCTGTGCTTCTGCTTCATTCTGCGAGGATACAGGTAATACATAGATGCACCTATGTTGCAGTGGCTTAGATTATTGATGGCCTGATCTTACTGTGCACAGATGACGTCCTCGTGCATAATCAGACCATCGATTCTTTCCCCTTCCTCTTCCCGGAAAATTGATCTTGAAACTAATTGTGCCCTTTATCCGTGTGTGCTGCGTCTCACTGCGGACTCATTCCTCCTTCTCCAAATGACCGGTCTTGTTAAGAGGAATAAAAGCAGTTGAACAGTTTAATAGGCAAAACAGGATGTTTAAATGGCAATTATTGTCACACTATTCAGTCTAAGTAGGGCTGTGGTAATTGGGTAAGTAAACATTAGTGGGTTTTGCATTTTCTAAAGAAGAATGAGCAGGACAGTGTGAGGCAAAGTGCAGTGTTATTATACTCAGTCTTTGTTGCATATTCTCCATCAAGGCCCCATTTACAAGGTGTAAAATTGTTCCATTTGATCCTGTACTGATGCTGATGGAGCCATGTTGGATCTGCTTGTGCATTACATATTAAAACATTGGGATCTAATTTGGGGAGAGAAATGGGCACAATCAGGACAGTGCAATATGCTGTGCTCATCTGTCACCAGTTACATTTATGATTAAAGGTGAATAAAGGTGCAATAGTTTATTACTGCATCAAAATAGCACTCTTTGTAGTGTAGAGTGGACAAACTGAGCACAGCTGGAGGAGAAGAATTTGTGTATGGTTTCTCTTTTGGTTATTCTCTTTCAAGAGTTCTCTCAAAAGTTTGAATTAAGAATAAATTTAACAGTAAATTAACATTCAGAGAAAATTATTGTTCCAGTTTTAACTGTATGTAACTGCTGAACTTGGTTGATATTAGTCCAGCTTGGTTCAATCGTAACACCTTGTTTTTTCATCTCTAATCCTGAATAAGGCTCTGCACTGTGTTTGAATATGGGCCAAGAAATGGCCTTTTTTGTAAGGGTGCTCCCATCATCTGATCGGCCGATCGCCCACCAATCATAAAATCTTTTTAATGTATTAAATTACAGGGTTTCCTCTGCTTTTATTAGAGTGCCAGCCACAGCCAAAGTAACTTCACTTGGCCCTGCTGCTGCACAGTATCAGTAAAAACACAGACCATAATCTAATATGTATTGAGGATGTGTTTTATTTTACCAAATGTTGCTGGCATTGAGCAGAATGCGTGGCAATGTGTGTTCCTGCCACTGGCCTCTCCATGATTTGACTGCTCTCAGTGGACACCACAGGAGCTGGAGCTGTGCACACTCTCAAACATAGAACTGTGCACACTCACAGACACACACAGGACCGAACAGAACTGCCCACACACGTGAGCTGACGTTCAGCTGTTTGCCTTGTTTTACTGTTGTTCAGAACGCAGCTTGTTGTCAACAGAGAGCCAAACTGTAGTTGCAGTGTATCAGAGTCTGTTTGTAGACCATTCAGCTGTGGTAACAAGTCACTCACTTTCAACACTTGTGCATCTCTATTTGTTTCTTACTGTCCAGGTGTTACTGTGTGATATGACTTAGCTTCAATTGTCTGATGGGGTTTGTGTTGTGGAGTCTACTTTTTGTGAGAACAAAGAGAGAAAGTCTTACCATGCAGCTATTTTAGTCCATTATTGAGACAGCACACAGGAATAGCAAGTTACATTAGCTTTAAGATACACAGGTAATTCCATAATCTGTACTACTTTATTAAATTATCTATTAGCTTCATCAGATTTACAGTTAACCAACTCATATGTATCCCAAATGAAATGAATAAAGTTAACATCTGGACAGTGATCATATAATAGACATTTGACATTAACACACAACATTTAAACCCAGTGCTGATATCATGAACTCTCTCTGATGAAATAGCAGAGTGACCACTGTAACGGGCCTTTACCACTATCAGCTACTGAGAGGGGGCACCCATTTATCTGCAATACATACACCCAAATGAGAGTAACCTTGTTCCAACAAAACTGAACGTTTAAGCAGTAAAATGTAGCAGTAATAATGTAATGTTATGGCACAGACCCAATGCTCTTTAAGAAAGTGAAAGGATCTGGGAGATTGTGGTTTGACTGACAAGAAAATGCAAAGTGGACCACACAGTTAATCAGAAGGAATCAAAGCTTTGTTCAACATTTGCATAAAACCTCAAAAGAAACACTTATCTAATGTGTAAATATGTCTTCATTGCTGGTAAAAGCTCTCAAAGATTTTAAACTAAACAGCAGAGAGTGGCCACATTGGATTCAGCCAATAAATATTCCCCGAAATGTGCTTACTTTCGACCACCGCTTCAGCAAAACCTCTCATTCTTTTGTGTCGCTTCAGTAAATAATTCTGCATTGCCCCACAGGTGAGTTGATTTTGATTATTTGACAGAATGCAGTCAAAAAGTAAACCTGACCAAATAAAACCCCAACAACGGTGCAACTTTAGTCCCCCATTGAACTGACAGTATTTTATCCACTTACTATCTACGCAACGATGCTCACAATAAGCCAAAACAAACACAATAATGAGTATGAGGCAGAAAATCTTTACTGCGCCAGAGTATGGATGTTTGAGAGCTCCAAGCAGCGGGTGACATTTTGTGACTAAAGCTGTCTTGGCATATATTTAGAACGCATCAATATCTAATGTAAGCTGTACCACTGCAATGCCAAACTCACAGAAATACACATAAACGCTTCGAGAGGTTATAAAGAAGGTGGCGATAAAGAAATTCAGGAGCTCTGTTTGGACCGCGACAGGCTTAAAGTAAATGTATGCAGTCGACAGTGATAGATGGATGTCCCATGTGTAAGAAATCTCAATGATACTAAAAAAGACAAGAGAATGAGGTGCACTGAGGGCCATTTGTTTGAGAGGACAGGTCGGCAGTGTGTCCCATCAGCGCACACATAGGCCCCGAGTCTTAGGCAAACACATAGGGAGCTCATTTCAGCCCGGTAGTGTGATAGAGAGGGTCCTGTCTGGATTCTGTCAGGCTTTTGATGGAGTCATCGACAGTGAAGCGTATCAGGGAGAAAAAGCGTCAGTCCCTGTGCTTTCAAATGGAGGCCGGCTGTCGTAAAGAGCAGAGGGTACAATGAGGAAGAGCCGTTCCTGAGCTGCATCATCCCAGAGAGACTTTGATCACAGATACACAGGGCATACAGAGCTGCAGATGGGACGCAATTACCTAAACTGTCCGCTGATGCACGGTCAAACAACAAGGTTATTTTGTAAGGAAATCCAAATGGGAAAGCTGACTAGTGTAGGAAGAAAAAAAAAAAAAATCAACAGTACTTTTTCATTTTTCATGTTTGTGCAATGTGTGCATTCATTCACATTTGGGTTTCCTGAGCAGTGGGTGAGTGGTCAAAATAAGGTAATAAACCTAATTTATTTATTATGTATTCATGGGTTATTACAGAGGGACAGATAACGCACATAGATACCATGATTATAGCAGACTCAGTTAGGGATGTTTTTAGTGAAAGCAAACTTGACTTTTACATGGGTTACTCAATAAAAGGGTTAATGAAAGTAACATTGGGAACAGTAAAAAGTACAGACAAAAACATAGATAAATAAAATTACATTACTTTATACAATGGGAAAGCCTTGACTTGCATTCAAGCCAAATTACAATGTGCTGTTAAACACTGACGTGGACAGAGATCAGCAAAAGGTAATTTACAGATTCACAGTTTTTAAAAATTAGTCTAATTAAACATAAAAAGTCATGTGTATTTCTTCAATGAAATGTCAGATCACCCCCTTTTCAACAGAAAAAGGTAAAATACATGTATTTTTTAAAATTATAATATTGGCAACACATTGGCTAGGTGGTTAGCGTCGTTGCCTCCGAGAAAGATGAACCAAAAACATGTACAATATGATCCCTATGGAGCCAGGAGTCTCATTTGGAATTTCGAAGGGACTTTTCTGGTTAAATAAATAAAAGTACAAAGAGCTGTAGAGAGTCTGTGGCTTTTTCTCTGTGCACTCTGCTTACAGCACCAGCGGCACACTCATACATGTCATTAGCTTGCTGCGTCTTAAGCACGTCTATTCAGGAGATTATCTGGAAGATCTACTGACATCGTTTACTCCTCACAGTGCTGCAAAAATCGAAATTTCAGGGTATTGTGTTTACAGATGCAGGCCCTCCCAGAAACAACAGGAGGGAGTAGGAGTTATAACTACACATTTATATTAAGTAGCAAAGAATAAATGTGACCCTTGTTTTCCACATACTTCTGCAAATGTTTTATTTTAATGAGGTGCTGGTGCATGGATTGTAGGATGGATGCTATATTAAACAACATGGACCATCCTCCAAAAGTGAGAAGGGGATGTTTACATTTATCCATTGCTGGTCATAGTGACAGAGGGGGTCACTGCTCCATGCTCTGATGTCATTAAAGGCTCATAAGTGTGTTTGGTGAATTAAAAAAAAAAAAAAAATTCTAAATAAATAATAAATACAAACTGAACACACACCATGTACAAAAAGAAACAAGGACATTTTGCTTCCACTTTGTCACCACACTGTAACAACACAATATGTACCAGGAAGTGGATATATGGATGTGCTGTGGTCTCCATGGAAACCAATCCCACCATGTGCTTGCCTCTGATCCGGGGTCAGGCAGATGGATTGGGAGCCACATTCTCAGAAAGGGCAAATGAAAGCGCTCCACTCTCATCTGCACCGTTCTGCAGCTCATGTGGTGGAACATTGAAAGGAACTGGAGCAGAAAGGATGTCAAAACAGTGCGTCATCTCAGATTCATTAATTACAATACTTCTGCTAACTAGATGTGTTTAATTAGTGGCAACAGAGTGAAGGTGTGAATCCGTTGGAGTGAGCTATTAATAAACATGTGGCTTTGTTTGTGCAGGTTGAAAAGGCCAATCACATGATGTTCTTAATAATTGTTATGATTCTTTTTGTTTAAAGTAATGGAATGTCAATCATTTAGTTATATTTTGCAAACAACATTGGGGTCTAGAAAATGTTTTTTCTAGACCCCAAAAAACATTTTTTTCTCCGTTTAGAGTCAGTGTATGTGACCAGATAAGACAGATCTGTTTTTTTTCTTTTTTCCATATATAATGGTAGAGGATTTCATATAAATGACATCATGTCCCCTACATCCACAACTTTAGGGATAAAAAAAGTATATTTGAATTGAACAATATATGGAGATAGATATGGGTTATATTTTCACATGTGTCTGATGGATGTTTGAAGAATCCCCTTTAGTCCTTTAGCGTTTACTCGACTATTTTTGCAGGTGTAACATTGATACTGTAAGCAACAACAGACAATAGAAAGTAAAGTCCAATCAAGCTGTGGAGAGTTCAAGGCTTCAGCTCTCTGCACTGCGCTAACGGCACCAGCCACACAGCCGTATCTTCAGCAAAATCATGTGTTTCAAATCAACACACAGCATGCGCTATGGAAATAAAAAACTGTTAGCTTACTCCTTTTCAGTGTTGAGACATCTTCAAATTGAAATAAGACCACAGTAATCTGTTAGTGCTAAGGCGTGGCTCAGCAATACAGCATTGTGCTACCTGTAGACCCATTAAATAGTCACTGTTTGCCCTTGGTATTGCAAGTGGAAAAATCCCATAGAACCCAATGGCAACTCTATATGTAACATAAATGTTTATGGATCAAAATACTGACCTTGGTCTATAGAGCTCTTCACTTGATGTATATTTTATGCTCTATTTAGCACTAGAGTTGTACAGTTAGGTGGCCACTTTGACTGACAACGTCCATGTGCCTCTGCCCTTGTCTCTCCTTTACTGTTCACTCAACCATGCATTCATTAGGCTCTTCTGATCTTGTGTGTTCTCTTGTGTACATTTTGCACCAGTTCAAAAATTACGAAAAAGTTTGTGGTAGTCCATGAGTGTTTATTATTAATTAAAAAATAAAAATGTTGCTCTTAGGATGGTCACAAATGAGAAAACAACTGTAAAAAGACATGGCACTTTGCTAAAATTCATTAAAAGAACAAAAACTATGACATAAATGACCAAAATAAAGATCTGCAGTGTGAAAAGCTGTTGAAAAAAGTGTTGAATTTCAGATCAACACTCCCCCTTTTTATTCTGTTCATGGTTGTTTTAGGCTGGTATTTGACACTTTCACTTTTGCTGTGCAGGAAATGAAAGGGAAGAAGAAGAAATACGGCTTAAAATAATTCATCCACCAAAAAAACTTGTTGAAAATGCTAAACGAGACCAACAAGTACATATGTGTCAAATGAAAATAAAGATTGTGAAACACTGAATAACTTGGGTAATATGAGGTACAAAATGTATTTTATTGGTTCAAAGAAACTTTCAAAGCCAGGCCGCTGTCATTCATATAATAACAAATAGTCTATGGTAAGTCAGTTGAGTGTTAATTGTTGTAGTTGTGAAAGTTGTTCAGAACTAGTTGATGACTCTGGTTCTATTTTTCATCGAAGGTCTGACCTCCCAGACACTGTTATCACAGCGTCTATAATTTGCTGACAGTCTGAAAAGATAAATGCGGTTCATTCTCCTCTGAGCTCACACAGCTCTGAGTGTCTAATAGGCAGAGATTCGTGGCCGCTCATTATTGCTCTAATAATAAATGTGTACTTTTGGCAGCATATTGCAGATACCGGCGGAGGCCTGCTTTATCTGGACAGATTCAGCTGGGATTAATCGCTTCCTGTCCCCAATATATCAGCAATATGTAGGATTTTAACTGCTCTAACCACATGAATTTTAAAGGGAAAGCTTTTAATTTTGCTCAACTGGGTTCTTTCTGCCTCTAAAAACGGCCATTAGACCCAACATAAACCATGTCTGACTCGAGCAAAAGTTGTGCCCATTGCCAACATCCAGTGCAGCAATATGTCGTGCAAATGGACTTCACTTTACTTTCTGCCCACACAGGCTCAGGTCCATGCATCAGTCTCTTAACATACAAGCATGCAAAATGACAACGTTATTTTTTTATTTGTTTATTTTGAGATTGAGGTAGGTCATAGTAGAGAATAGAATAGTCAGATCACCGAGACCTTTTCAATGAATGGAAAACATTGCATAGATGTAAGTAGGTTATGTATGTTAATAGGTAAAATAAGTTTATTGGACGTAGTTGTTGTCAAATGAGTTTGAGCCTTTTCATTTCTGCTCTGGTTTATAGAAAAATACAATCATCACTGCAGAAACTGACAGGGCACACTCTAGAATATGGGGTACACAAACAAGGAGACTATAGACATTTTACTTAACTGGTGTTCCCTAATGATCCAAAAGGCCAAAATGACTCTTATGGTGGACCAACTTTAGAAACATGCAGACAACACACTCTCAACAATGCTAAAGCTGCCAAATGAGCAGCAGACACTCATCAGAGAAGGCCTCAGACTTTGGATTACAGCAGGCAAACATCTATCTCTGTAGCACAATGATCTTGATAAGCATTTCATCAACATATTTGGCAGAGCTATCAAACAGTGATTTAAATTTCAAATGGGCTAAACCCTGTCGGACAGCCTGCATAATGGTGTGCAGCTGCCGTGTGCATCCGCTCGCTGATGAGAAATATTTACACTGCATGCTAAGATTGAAATTAAACACCACCTGATTTGGGATGTACAGCAGCAGATGTCGGAACTTTGTGGAATTACTAATGCAACACAGCTGCTGGTGATTGGGAACTCTAAACCGTCACATGATTTGATTTGGATTTACATAGGAAAAAGGCAAAGGAATAATTTACTGAAGAAAAAAAAAAGAGTGTGTTTACAGCTGGAAGTGGTGCTGAGTCCAAAATCAGGTTGGTAAGCTCCATGTCTCTATTTATTTTTAATTTTACTTGGTTAACAAGTGCTGGACACTTTCCCTGTAGGATTTCCCACTGCCATTAATTCAGTGTTTACAAGCTGCAAGACCAACAGCCAATGGAAATGCCCCTTAATCAGACTAGAGCAGATCCACCTGTATCTGAGCATGTTATTGGCCAATGCTTGACATCACAAGTCTTTTTTATCCTTTAAAATCCTTGATAATAAAACCAGAGGATTTCTTCAGGGGCCGCAGGGAAACTCAGTTGACTTGTTGAGCTTTCAGGTGAAAAGACAGGAGGCAACGACAGTGTTATGAAATAAACATAAACAAAAAGTCTGTTACTGTTTTATTTGACAGAATGTCTGGATTGACTTCACTTTTTGTAATGTTTTTGTAATGTTTTGTTAACCTGTAAAAGTTGACAATGTTGTTGATAATAAATAAACTATGAATGTTGGTTGAAGTGCCCCATACTAATTGTTAATACATATATGTCCATATCATTGAAGGCAGCTAAGAACATTTCCCTCAGTGTAGTTTTTTCTCAGTGACTGTGTCCCGTGCTGTGGAGAACATATTGCAGTGGAGGCAGTGCCGCAATGTTCCCAGTGAGCCTCTTTTAGAAGCTGATTATATGGGCGGCATAAACATCTCATCACAACATAATAAAGCCATACGCTCTTATGGCTCCAGCACAGCAATATAGGCACCAGAAGTTTAGCCTGGCAATAACTCTTTAAAGTAATTTCAAAATAGAAAAAAAGCATTTATGATTGTGAAGCTCATCATTTTTAGTTTGCAGTAGAAGAGGATGGCTTTGGCAATTCTGAACACGCCTCATTAAAGCTACTGTAAGCACTTTTTTGTAGTATATTGGAAGTATGGAATTTGTGCAAACAATTAATTACTTGTAGAACCTAGATGTAGGGGTCGTGAGGGATAGGGGTCTAGAAAAAGGCATCTGGGTCAAGTTTTTAAAGTTCGAACACAAGTCTGTTCTGAAAACACAGCGATGTAATTAATAACACATCACTGATGATCAGATGTAATGCACTGAACCTCACTGAACCCTCTGAATCTATGCTAGTTACCACCCCCCCCCCACACACACACACACACACCACGACACACAAGTCTGGCTTGCTGCAATAGAAGGTGTTGACAGTGATACTGGTCTTAAGTCACAATGCCAGTTACGTCACTTGCCCACCATGGCATCGTTACCCATTGTCGTTTTGATTTTTTTTTTATATATATATATATTTTTTTTTTTATTAAAATATTTAAGTCAGTAAAATAAAACATTTAGTTTAGAAGAGAACAGACACTACAATTAAAAAATAAAAGCAGCAGTCACATTGTAGATCAGGAGTCAGAGTTATCATGTGTTTTAGTTCATTCAAAATGTGCATGGGCATTTATATGCAATTCAAAAGTGAAAAAAAGCAAGGAAAAGAGGGAAAGTCCAATGAACATCCACTCCCCACCCCCCACGGTGATACTGGTTGTGTGTTGTCACATAACAATAAACTGGTGGGAAAAGTTCCTCACTGTCACAACCTGGTCTGGAAGTGATTCTCCAGACATCCTACAGAGCAGGTTCCCAACCACTGGGGCCTGAATACATAGTGTGTATATAGTACTGGACCGTGGATCCTTTGGTACCAGGCTGCACAGACAGAATGACAATGAAATATTGCATTCCGATTTTAGATTGTAATGCGTCTTGCCAACATTTTTTTCTTTTTAATGACTACTTTTGTCAAAGCATTTTTCCTGCACTTAACTTAAAAATAGAGCCTATGACTTAGACACAGCCTTGTGCACAACAACTGATTTATCGGTCTACAAGTAAGGGTGAGTGTGAACAAATGAGTGTCGTTTTACAAAAAGATCAATCAACATGTCATGTACACCCACAAAGGTTTTCTGATACTTTGAGTGACTCCATTCTTTCAGTCTTTGGCAATTTGGAGTCCACCACTCAGGACTGTGACAGACTCAAAAACTGGTGACTTGACTACAACACTGGGCACAGTACAGCACACCTACCTGCGATACTTTTGAGAATGGAAACACCTCTAAAAGCATGAAGTGCCGACATTCTGTCAGGTCTGAACAAGACAGGAGCATGTTCATTGCACAGATTGTCACATTTGCTCCATGGTTTTTGGCTTTGGTTTTCCACAGCAGCAGAAACCTGTGCTTCCTGAATCTTTCCTGAATGTATGGTTTGAGCAGACAAGACGTCATATTTTCAGCTACTGTTCTACTATTTACAGCCAAAGGAGGAGTTTATGGGGAAAACCAGAACTTCCAAGAGGAAAAACATAACCTATGTCCATCTGTCTCCTTTGGCGCCAATTACACAAGTGGTTTTGGATTCATCTCCACAGACCAGTGAGCAGAGCAGAGTCCATCCATATCCATTATTGTTCTGGTGACACAGGTATTTGCATTTGCCAGAGTGGCTCCACTGCTCTGGCTAATGAGCTGCACCATCTGGGCATGCTCCTGACTTTGGCACGAGGAAAACAACACGCAACGCAATCCCACAAAACGGCAGCAACATCCCACTGGAAAACAGCTTTACAGGATTCTCTTTTACAGTTGGAATGTTTCTCCAATAAGCTTCTTGTCAATCTTAATACTTCTCCATAAAATGAAATGATTAGTGGATATTACACCAAATTAAAGTAGATACGCTGACATTAATGAATACAACAATGAATTTCTATTTCTCTTCCTTCATTCTCTGGCTCTCAGTCTCCAGTTAACCTTTCACACTCCATGAGGTGCGTTAACATTTGTGTCCATGCAGTCTGCCTGTTCACCCATTTTAACGATTTGGGGCTTAATCTGTGGTAGAATTCTGCAAACTGGTAACTGAAAAGGTCACATGGCTTCAGAGAGATTGGTAAGGGTTCAAGGCTTTGAGAAATATCACTTCACTCACTTCTTCTACAGTTTGTTTCTTATTGGCCTGGTATACAGTGTTCCTCTACTGGCATGAGAGCACTCACTGGGAACAAACTAGAATGTATTGTGTTTGTTTCATCTGAATTTCTTATTAAAACAGCTGAACAAAATAATGGAAAAAAGACAGATTTGTATCCCTGTAGGGATTATCCAGCTGAATGATGTTGTCCATTCAAACTTTAGCTACATGCCAATATTAGGTCTCTATGGAGCCCCAGAGAGGATATGTGAGAAAAAAAAAATTTATAATACAAGGCCAGGCGATATTAACTCGAAGCCATAAGTTCATTTTTATGTTTTAGGTCACCATGCTACAAACGTCAAAAGGAAAGTGACGCTGATGGCAGAAGGCTTAGTTAACGGGGGCTATGGAAGAAACTGTGGACAGAGACTATTGCAATCAAGCATTACTTTATGCTGGGATTGAACAATGAAGATATTTTAACAGCACTTGTTTTGAGATTGTCTTGGGATATTTTGTTGTTCCCATTAGTTAATTATCATGAGGCCACAGAAAAAATTAACTCCTGGCCTTGCTTTTTTCCCCTCAATCCCACGCATTAAGAAACTGAAGACCTCTTATTATTGTTTTTTTCTGACATGTCCTCTCCAGGGCTCTGTATGATTCTACTCTAAGAAAAGAGAAAAGAGGCTAACATTCAACCTGACTTGTTTGTAGCTACCGTAGTAGGAGCTCTTTTCCTTTTAAACTTTTATTCGTGAGACAAAAACAAACAACTGACAAACCAGTTTTAGGGAGTATGACAATAGCTCACTTTTTGTTCCAGGCCGCATTAGCCTTAGTGGAGCATAGCAGACTCAACAGTTTGTCTCCTGTGCATGTAAACTCAGACAAAAAAACTATAGTCCAGTTAAACAGCCTAATCAAGTGTAAAAGTATGCTTTGTGATATCTTACAAGCTTTTTTTTAAACATCATATTAATTGTGCAAATCACATCAGCATACAACACCAAAGGCCACTCAAAAGTACTTTCAATGCAAATCGGCTGAAACTTGCCCTTGAACAGGAAATAACAGAATACTGAAGAACGTACTTAAGAATTTGGTGACATTTCCACATAAAAAATAAGTGCAATTTCTGCTTGAAAGAATTGTGTGTTAATTTAGAAAAGCCTTTAGCTCCCTGAACTTAGCCATGCATGTAATAAACACGCCAAAGGGTAGTAATGATTATTGCAAAATACGCCCATAAAACTGACTTAGATCAGGTCAGGTTGGGCTTCAGGGTATTAAACTGAAAGACTGCATCTGACTTTGAAATACGTGGCTTTCTGCAGGCTCTCAATGACCTTACTATTGGTTGTTTAAAATAACATGATGCTATAACTAAACAACTGATACTTCTGTTCTCTGGTCCTATGTGCTCTATGTTTGTCTGTGGTGCAGTCTAAGGCGGGGCTGTGACAAACGAGCCTGTGTGTGCCTCATGTAGCAGCAGATAAAGGCTCTTAACTCTCGCTGCCCGCTCTGAGTGCATCTCTGTGATCAATGGCTCCACTGCTCGCCTTCTGCAGTAATCAGCTGTGTACTGTGATCACACACCGCCCCGTCCCATCTTGTCTCATGTCCTACAGGACCAGAACAGTCCTCCTGACAGGCCTCTGAAGCCCGGCAGAGACCAGGCTCTGTCCCGGTGTGATATTTACCTTTGAAATTGAGGAGTTAGACCTACAAACGAGCACTTCAGACCCTCTGGCTTTTCGGAGCAGAGACATTCAAATGTAGAGTATGAAAGATTAAGTGCCTCGACTCCGTTAGCCTCGGGATTTTACTCCAAAGCTCTCTTCAATATCAAGTTATTTGAGTATGCACAGGCTCATATCTGGAAATATGACTCTACGATTCTTTACATCGGGGCCGGACCTGGCACCAGTCACTCACAGTGTGTTTGCAGAAAGATTGTGAATATTTATTAGATATTATACTGCTGCACATATGCATCAAACCTATGTGTTCAGAACAAACTGTGGGCAAGGACCTCAAACAGAAACTGCCAACTCTCATCCTTCACTTCAGTCCTTCTGATCCCAAGGCTTATATTATCATTGTGACATTTTATATGATACAGTGATGTTCACATGGCACCAGAGAAATCAAAATGAAAAAAATATTGCCTTTGGCTATTTAGCACTATGTATTTTTTTAAAAATCTTTTTAATAAATTATATTAATTCTGACTAATATTCACAGAGAACTGTATCCTTGCGCATGAGAACAGGAGTGACAGTGTTCATTGTTTCTTAATCACACAGACCAGGCTTGTCTTTGAAGAGTTAAAATGTAATGAAGGGTGGTCATATTTTCATTATAAACACTGCTCATTATAGCAGTTATTAACCATTATTAGATCTAGGTAGATCTATGCACCACATGCGTGTCCTGCACCTGAATAACTGGCAACAACTGATATGTGCAATTATAAACTAGCAGGACAATAGCATCCAGCTTTCCTCCACACATTCACAGGATGGGCTGGTGTGTGGCCACATTTCAATATTTAGCCACAGGGTTCACGTGCACCTGGTGAGGAGCATCAACTGGATGAGCGTCATATCATTTTTATAGAATTTCTTTCTTACCTCACGTTTTGGTGTTGCCCACACTTAAAACAAACACACAGGGTTTTGATAGGATCGGATCATTACTGTCCGCTGGGGTTTATCTCAGCCCCAAACTGCGGTGTGTAATAACACTCTCATCATGGTGCAGCCACAATAATCTGTCCATGGTCTCCACAGTGCTCTACACTGGGACACAGCGTGGCATTCTTTTCATAGAATGTATATGGACGTACAGTATAACAGCCTGAGGCACATGACTGGACACATGCAGACAGCGTAAGAGGAGATAACCAACTGCACAAGCACAGACTTGGGCTTTGGCTCATTAGCATTAAATAACAGACCAAAGCTCCACTTCCTGAAGCAGAGCCTGATGATATTTTTGTAAAGAACATAGGTCATTGAGTGTATGCATATCCTAGGATGAGGACATAAAAAAACTAAAAATAATCTAATTAAACATCTACAAATCATCACTGCAATTTTCTTCTGTAAAGTTCTTGGAAAATGTAAATAGGAGTAAGAAATTTAACTCTTATTAAGTTAATTGAGAAACATTCTGCAGTCAAAATGCTTTTATAACAGTTAGAGACAGTTGGGATCAAAGAGACCAAATCTTTGTTGAGTGCTCACATGGAAATTGATCATTGTGATATAATTGCCCAGTCACATCTGAACACTGAAGCTGGTCAGTTACCTCAAAATCAAAGTCTAAATGAGTGCAATCTGAACAATGCTGTGCTCTAAAGGTAGCATATAAATCACATGTTAGTGATATGTAGTTGCAAAAGTAAAAATTGTCATTGTTTTTGTTTGAAACGAATGGAAAAGTGTATTTTCAATCTGAAGAAAATTGTCGAGTGGCAGTTGCTCACAGTTTACACTTCTATTGCAAAATCTATTTCACCTTCGCTGCTGACATTGCACATAAAGCTTTGAATTGAATTAAAATTAAAAGAGTAAGAGACCACTGCTTTTGAGCATTTAAATTTTTGCCTAGACTAAACCATGAATATATTATAAAAACATGCCGCTGGCCAGTAATGATTATTCTTGTAATGACTCAGGTTGCGTTGTAGTTTTAGGCCGTTACGCTGACAGACTTCAGCTCACTGTGAAATATAACGCTTGCTTTTCTGCATAATCTTTCTCTCAAACATGGTTCTCTAAATGCTGTCAGTCATCCTGGAGCAGTGCATGCTGGTCCTGGCAGCACCCCCTGCGACAGTCACCAGGGAGCATTTGTCTGCTGCACGCCCACAGTTCAAGGTTAATTGATGTATAGCATAAAATATTAATAGCAAAAGCATCATTTAGAGCTCTTGGTTAGTGTTGGTATGCAAACGCAGCATGCGTCTGTGGATGTGTATTGCATGTCAATGGGCTTTGGGATAAGGACAACACATTCCCCTAAAGTTAGTCATTTGCACAATTTGGAAGAGACTTAATGAGTGCTGCTTAATGGCAAAAGTTCTCCTCTTAAGATGCACATGTAATGAATTGATTTATGAGTTGCTCGAGGCACAGAGAAGACAGACAATGGTGCCACCTCACATGACTTTGCCAAATAATTTTCTCAATGGCCTGTCATCCATCTTGTCCTCACAGGCCCTCGCGATGTTACACCACTACTACAGCATTTAAAGTCGTCTTACAAGATTTAAAGGGAAGTTTTGTGTTATTTGTATTGGCTACTATTGAATGGATGGACTATTGCTGTATTAGATTCTGCCCAGCCTCAGTTTGATGAGATGAGCAGCCCGACACAGAGACAATTTATGTTAGTGACTTGCAGCTGTATTCAAGGTGTATTAAAACAGAAGGTGAGCTCAAACTGTCACAACACTCTAAACACAGTGTTTTGTAATGTTAAACACCCACCGTACTTTTGCATCACAGCCAGAAGGTTCTGCATGTCCGCATGTCCGCATGTCTGCATGTCCTTCTCCTGTTAATGTGTGTTCTCTCCAGGGACTCTGGCTTCCTTTCAGCATGGAAGCTTTGTACTAGAGGGCTGGGTTGGGTTTGGGCTCCCACAGGATCAACGGGACCCAACGTAAATCTCGCGGAAGCAGGCGGTTTTACCTCTGCTGTGGGTGGGAGTGGGTGGTCAGGATGGTGTTTAATAGAAATGGAGTCGGCTCAAGAAGTCGAGAGGAAAATTAAATTGGGTGTTTAATTGACAAAAGCAAAGCAAGGCAAGTCAGACATCTGGAAACATTTCAAAATTGTCCCTGAACAAAATGGGAAAGAGTTAAACTTTGTAATTTGCCATTAATGTGCAAAAGTGTTCATTTACAACGGACATAAATCTGGCACCTCTGCCCTGAGGCGACATCCCTGCACAGTTCTCCGTGGTCAACGCTAACTCTTCTCATCTATGTACATTTTTCAAGCTCTGACAGAAAGATTGCGGGAACAGGCGGGTGCAGGTTTAAGAAAACAGTCCTGCGCAGAGCTCTACTTTGTACTCTCTGTAGCCATTTGTACTTTACTTTTTAACTGTTTGGTTATGTTGCTTACATGTTCGAAAACATCTAGTATCAATGTAAGAGCATTACTAATTGTTACTGTGAAGGACTCTTTTCAGTTATCCAACAGCTTCTTGTAGTAAACGGTTGCGGTAATTCGCCACCAGAGGACATGTGTGAAAAGGGCTTTGGTGAATTAGTGAATTTACATAGCTCCAAGAAAATGAGTATAAGAGTTAATGGTTGTCCGTGTCTAAATGGCCTTGTGACTAACTGGCCATTGTCCAGGGTGTACCCAAAGCTGCTGGGATAGGCTCCAATCTTCCTTGACCCCTAATGGGAATAAACAGAAGATAATGAATGGATCTTTCCTAACTGGCTCCCTACTCCCTCACCCTACTCACTTCCACTTGATTATCGTGTTCATCCAGAGGATCCGCCATATTAAGGGCCTTCTGAAAGGGTGAATGTTGAGGCTGGGTGGCTATTAGACCCTCCAGAAAAAGGTTTCCACCGAAGTAGACTACGTGTACCCCGCCTTCTGCTCATCATAACATAACACACACTCCAGACAAATGAAGTTATGTATTTGTTGTGGAACCTTACAATGCTAAAACTATAATGTAATACTATTATGTAGAATTATGAAGTAAAGACTAATTAGTTTTACATATAATAATACGTTTCCTGGTCTGGGAAAAATCCAGACACGAAAGATTACATTGTTTGTCACGTGTGTGTTTACAATTAAAATTCTAATTTAACTTTTTTCAAGCTTATGTTCTCTTGCGTTTGAGTGTGTTACCACAGAGACAGAGTTCCTGTTCCCATCAGAGTGAGAGGAGTGTGTCTGAAAGGGGAATGCTGTATCTACTCTGCGATGAAGGGAAGTCTATTCAGCGTAGGGAGTCATTTTGGAAAGGCCCAATGTTTGAATCTAAATGCTATGACACTGCTGAAGCTGTCTTTGCTGTTCATAAAAAGGCTATGCATATGTTTAATTTCCAGAACAAATGAGATGCCAAACAAACAATTACCCAGAGGTTTCCTTCCAACTAATCAAAAGTGTTCTATGAGCACAAACTTAATTAGCCTGCAGGTAATCTGTGTTGTTTGAGGATGTTAACCACGGGAAGGAATTAATACCACTGAGTAGAGCGTCCTATAATTATGATATAGCTTTGTCTTTGTTCTCGAACACACTGCTCAAAAGCTAATCTTGTTCATGCAATAATCAAGCTTTTGTTGTGGTGTCTTGCTTTGTTCTTGTGTTCTCAGGATTAACTCATGCTACATGGCCCCAACAGCGAAGAAAAAGGCACACATGTCCAACTAAAGACCTTTTAGGTAAAACCTTTTTTTGTGTGTGTTTGACCTGTTTTTGTCTTGGACCTATTCTTTAGCCTGATGTTTTTTGGATACCTTTTGTCTGATCTTTTTTCCCTTGAGCCCTACCTGACAACACCAGGATTTAATGATCGTTGTATGTTTTTGTCGATGAATCAATATTTTAAGCATCACCACTTGAGTTGTGCATTTATGAAGTTCTGTCAATGACAATCACCATGTCATGTCAAGCACAGAAGCAAGTAACTGAGAGCAGATACATTTTGCAAAGGAAGAAACATAGCCTCACAACGGTAAAGAAAGAACTTTTGACTTTTTTCACAATCTGTGGAACATAACAGTGGGGTGTGACGTCATATACGGGCCTCAGGTGATGGTAAGCATTTTACATGCATACATACATACATACATACATACATACATACATACAAGTAAATGAATAGGAATCTGTGCATCTATGAATCTGTATCAAAGGTCGTCATCAAAACTCTGGCCACAACTTTGGAGCTAAACAGCGGACCCCACTGCTAATGCACAAAAGACATATCTTCATTCATTCATACACTATTGATTGGACCAATATAATTTGATTAAAAGCTACCAATATCTTAAGCCCTTGATATTTGATTTGCTTACACCTTTGGGGACTATTTGCAACAAGAAAAGGTGTTTGTGGCGAGGCCTGTGTGGTCGTGTAATTAGGTTAAGTGAATGTGTTGGGGACATAATTACATTCAGAGGTAAAAGGTTGCAGTGCAGTTTGTCATTTAGACGTGTGTCGGTGGATGAGTGCACACTGGGTTCACTTCCCGGGATGAATTGCAGCTAAAACAATCCTTCCACACAAAGATGGTGGACCGGATCAAAGTGCTATTTAATGAGTGGCTGTCAATCAAATGAATGAAATTAATGCTATCTCTAGAATTAATCATTGCTAATTTTGTGAAGGGTGTTATTTTGTCTTATGCCTTAAAATGCCATGGTTTTGCTTGATGTTGAAGTTGTGTTCAAATCAATAGGTTGACTTACAAAATCAGATTGGTAATTTTAAAATAATTGTTTCCATGTTTTATCTAAGAGAGCATTCCTATATCAAAAACATAGTTTCAAATAGAGCAAAATGGCAAACTGGATTGCTCTATAGATTCTAAAATAGTCAGCCATTAATTAATAATTAATAATCTCAAAAAAACAAAAACTGCAACACACACACAAGTCCTATGTTTTGCAAAACTTAAATGTTAGTTATGCATCTGCAAGATCCAATAAACCATTGGAGCATTGAAGATGTAACAAATACGAAAACATATGTAAGTCAATCCTGGATGAAGTCATCACTACAACCAAAAATGTTCTGTTAGATTTTGTAAAGGTCTACTCCTAAATTTACAGCTTGCTGTAAAATTCAACTTTCAACTCAATGAAGCCATCTAAAATCTAACACGGACAAACGCTGAACTATTTTGCCCTACATCCACTTGCTCCGCAGAGTGAAATAGTTTGAGAGTTTCTCAGTTGCCATCTCCTCTCGTCCTCTGTTTGGCCTGACTCCAGATGAGTTACTGCTGCAGGCTACAGTCTCCAGTCGTTTGAGCTTCACACAAACAGAGGTTAGGGGGGAGGTAAGGACTGCCAAATAATTCCACACTCACAAGCTGTACAGAAAATGAGCCACAGTATTCTCTTCGATCATGCTGTGACAGGGAGCTGCATGACGCTTTGTGCTGTAGGATCTTCTAAGACACAAGGCAAACAGTAACCCGAGGCAGTGTCTGACAGCGGAGAATACAAACCCACTGGGTGTCCATTTGAACGCGAGGGACTGTGAGGAGGAATACGATGCAGGGATTTTGGAGTAGGACCTGCTCAGTGAAGTCTATATTGAGTGTATCAGACATGCTCACAACTGAGCTGCAGTGTATTAGTATGTGACCTGTGGATGCACGAGCTGAATTTATACACACTATTGACATTTGAAGGGCAGCGCTCATGAGCTCACCTCGCTTTGAACTGAACCCTTTGTTGCTTGAAGTAAAAATACAGCTACCGTGCTGTCTTTCAAGCAGGTGAAAAAGAGTCACAGTAGAAAGTGTCTTACATGGCTGAATATATTTTCTTACTGAAGCTATGTAAAAAAAAAAAAAAAAAGTCAATTTTTTTTTGTTTGAAGTTTGTTTGTGTGGACCCAAATTTCTAAATAAATTGGACCAGACTGGTTACTTTTAGTAAATTAATATGATTAATATGGATGTATGCAAAATTCACCACAATTTTGACTGAAGCAAATGTAAAAAACTATTCATATCTCCGACAAATTTCCCGGATTAAAAGCTATTCAAGTTTTCAAATATTCACAAGAATTCAACGAGGATTTTGTGCTTTCAACAATAATTCTAACTTTAACCACTGATTTTATATCAATTTTAAATATAATTCCTTTACACCTATGGGATAAGCTGGGATGCCATCTCACACTCAGAGGAAGCAGCTCCAGTTTTATTCAGAACTTCCACACATAAACCACTACAGCATGCATTATTTCTGCATTCACTGATCATGTTTAAACTTTAAGAATATATGACTTCCAAAAGGTCATATGCAGATCATGAGCAATGAGCCCTAACTTGATCCATAAAGTCCACTGACTTCCATTCAAAATGTTTCTGTCTATCCCTGGCTTGTTACTAGGAAACCCTCAGGTCTCTCACAGCATTACTGCTTTTGTGCTTTGAGCTATATGGTTCAAGGTATTATTATCCCCAGAGAGAAGGGAGTTATTTACCTCAGAGGTATTCAAAAAGCTTGTGCCTTTTGCTATTTTTTTTTTTCCACAAAATATTTAATGTAATTCTTATAACTCTCAACATAACAGTTATTCACAACCCTTTTCAGTGTGCTCTTTAAATATGGTCATCATTTCCACTGTCTCCTCATCAGAGAATGAACGCCATAAAGTGGAGTGGTTTTACATTTAAGCAAAGTCGGATTAAAGGGCAGCCAATAGCTTTTATAAAATAATGTTTGATACAATACATTATACAAATTGAAATATATAAAATAAAAGTTTGCCGACCACACTTCCCGCTTAACCCTGGTCCTATTCTACAATATTTCATTTCAGTGTTTCTAAAGGTTTCATGTCTGTTCCCATAGTTTGTCCCAGCATCCATCTTGACTGATTATAGTTTTAATGCTTGTATGCTTCCCTCTCACAAGTTCAGACACTGTGAGTCTGCCTTGACTGCTAGTATATTTGTGTGAAAGCTTCTGAACCTCAGTGATGAGTTGTAGTGACTGGCTCTACCTACAGTAAATGTCTGCCTGTAAAAATGTTTGGCACTCTGGCCAGATGAACTCATTAATGTCATACACACACTTTGGGGTATAGTTTTACTGTCATTAGTTTGTACCTTTAACACTGGCTGTTAACAGTTTGTGTAGAAATGTGAGTGAAACAGTTTGGGTATAATTCTGGTAAGGTAAACCCCAAATAATTATAAGGGTCAAAACAAAAAGATCTTGCTGCAGTGAGGCTTTTTATGTTAAACCGGACTCTAGCACAGCAGGCTACAGTGGCTTGCTGTTGATGTTTATTTTATAAAGGCAGATTGACGTAAAGAGGTCTAAAAGAGAGTAGTCAGGACTTTGTCAGCAACATTGTGGTGATACACATTGTCATTATTACACAGATTTTTTGACGCCTCTCAACAGCTGAGATTAAGAGCTTGCACCAAACACAGCAACATATCCTAACCTGAATCTTAAAAATCCTAAGAAGGCTTGAAACATAAGATTAAGTACTTGTAACATGCAGAATAATTTCCAACACATGGCCTTACCCTTAGACTAAGTATAATTGGATATTAAAGGTACTGATTACAGATATAGTATAGAATAATCTATGTTATTATCTGCAAAGTAACAATTACAAAACAGTTGATTACTAATGACAAGTTCCAAATGTGACTTACAGACTTCTGGCATCAGTACACAACTCGCCTGCGACAGCCCCAATGTAAAGTTCGCATCTACAGAACCCATTCCCCACTACACATTCTGGCCCTCACTGCTGTAATAGTCATCAGATTTAGTCAACACCCTTAATCATATTAAACCTGAAGATTAGATCCTCACTGAGAGATGCCGGAAAATCTTGTTAAGACTTGAAAGCCTTTATTTATTCAGTACCTGAATGTGGACGCTACACCCAATTTTCTCTCTGCTGATGAATGAAGCCTGTTTTGCTCTTGTTATTCCTATCTTGTTACTGCCTCGTTTCCAAATCGGCAGCCAATCTGTTCTGATAGAGCTCAGATAGTAATCGGCTTGTCCTTCAAAATAATGGGACAAAACAACAAAGAGGATAACGGGATAGCGTATGAAAACTGAGTATGAAAACTGTCTCTGCATGCTCCTTTTAGTCCGTTTAACTCTTGGGACCCCTGAGCCTCGTTTTGATTAGTCGGTTCAAGTGCAGCGAGAGTCTTTTTTTCTATGTGAGGTTGATATGAATTGTATTTGATGGGAACTTTAAAATGTTCACTTCTCATTTTCAACCAAGTCATAATTATGTATCAACCAAAGCAACAGCCTGCAGTGTTTAGCTCCACTTTTTAGTCAAATGATCTGCATTCAAAAGCGTAGTTGCTGAGAATGCTGTAGTTTATCTGCCAAACCTATAGGGGCGCTGTGAACCCCAATGCTGCTAATGCTACAGTCATCACATACAAAGAAGTAATGGCCTCATGTTTTTTTCTGGAGCAATGCTGATCCAAAGCCTCAGTATGTACATATCTAATACTAATATATTAGAAGAAGTTTATAGAGTACATACACATAACCCTAACTAACCTGGCTAGCCATCCTAATTATTTTTCTAGTAAAGGAACATACGTAGAATAAACTGCCTCTGGAGTGACAGAATTTGTAAAACGTACAACCAATGAGAGAAATCAAGCATTGCATCAAGCCCGCCCCATTTTAGAAACAGTTATAATTCATCAGGAAAAAATGAACATAGTGGAAGTGTTATGTTCAGTGAATGGACTCCAGACCCATTAAACTTTGCTAAGAAACTGAGTGAAGATATGTACTTACCCTCATGTGCAATTTACGGAGTGCAGAGAATATAACTCAAGTAATACCAACAAACTAAACTAGATTGATTGAGGTAAACCTGTGCAAAACCCCCTTAAACTTAGTGTCACTTAGTTCTCCCAATATTAGATTATAGTGATGTAGTAAACACAACTGTGATCTGTATTTCCTGGTTAACTGGCCCTCTCTTCACTTCTGCAGACAGACTCACTAGTTTTTGTTCATCCACAAAACCCTCATCAAATCAAATAAAGATTATTATTATTGCTAAAACCCCTTCATATGTGTGCTCAATATATTTAACACCAGCTGTAGTCTGTGTTCTAGCTGCTATATTAACTTGCTCATCCCCAAAGCCTGCTCTTCTTTTGTTTTCTTCACTTTGCTGCTACAAGTGACTGAAATCATTTGCAGCTGACACTTTAGCTCAGTTCATTCATCTCTCTCTCCTTTAAACATTCACTACAGACAATAGCCTGAGACTGTTGTACTTGCACTTAACCAATTTGCCTTTTGCTATACACATTGCATTCTGCACTGAATGTTCTGAATGATAAGATGTTAAACAAAAAGGTTGAATTAGAAAAAGTGAATAGTGTCAAATACACTCTAAAACATGGGGAAGCATTATTTAACTAGACCATCGATAAGGCATGCACAATTTCATCCTCCTCGCAGAACTCTCTTCAAAAACTTTCAAAATAATCAGAGGTTTAATAGCCTTGATCTAAACTCTGTTGGCGGGGGATTAAAAAGTTGGCTGATAAAAAGTGAGCTATTTGTGGAGCAGTCTTGCAGACAGGGACAGAGATGAGAAGTGTTGTTTCTGGTGCAGTGTGTGGACACGGATAATCAGGATCAGACGGAAACACAAAACAGCACCAAACATCAGTGGAAACATACTCAGACCAAGATCAAGTTGGATCATATCATGGGGAACACAGAGTGGGGCAAAAAACCTAGGATTTCTTTACCTTTATGCTTGGACCACTTGCTTGGAGCTTGAAATACTTCATATGGAAAGTGAGGTTTAATACTTTCTAGAAATTTTACAGTTATTGTAGATGCACTGGATTTGGGAGACTGTACTGTAGACTTGCAATACTTCACATCAGTCTTAGTCTTGACGGACCACATTTTTGAAGGTCTTGACTGACATGGCAATGAATAAAGTCCAAGCCACTATATGCCTTTACTTTTTAAAGTGTGGTCTTGACTGCGCTGCTACTTTTAAATGCATGACTCACAGTAATCCTTTCTATTTTCTAAAATATGCTCAGGCCCTTGTTGTGTCTTGTTTTGATTGATCTGCTGATGTATTAGCTTTTTTCTTAAAACACACCAGAATAGCCCCACTCACAGAGGACTAACTCAGACTGTAACAAATGTGAAGCTCCAGTCGATAGAGACTAAAACTACTGCAGGCGCCGGAGGGGAGTATATCACAGGAAGAGCCACTAAAAGCCCTCTCACTCACATGGATTGTTGTTGCTGCAGTGAGATGGATCGCCTCTTGCCCCAGGAGCTATAGTTATTGCATATTTATTAAACAAATAATTAACATGAGTGTCCGTATGTGTGTGTGGCGCTGGGTTTTTTCATTTCACGGCTGCGTCTCGACGCTGGCAGCCTTCCAAGGTGTTCGAGGCAGAGTGGGACTGGAGATGCTGGACAAGGAGGAGGAAAAGGAGGAGTAAAGGTGGGTTTATTCCAGAGGTACTGCTGTCAACTGGCTGTTGCTATAGCTCCAGGCCAAAAGAGGCCTCCGAAGGCTGACAAACTTAAAACTATAGTGTACCATCACACTTTTGCAAGCCCCAGAAGGGAAAATAGTTACTTAAAGGTGCAGCAAAATACACAGCAGTCAATATCTGGGTGTCAGAGAATCCTCACTTGGATGAATGCAAAAGGAAAACTGCAATTTTCAAACAAAAACAGCAATGACTCAAAGAAAAAGTACAGTTTGATGCATGTCTCACTATTGACTACTGTTCTGCAAGCCACTTTTAGCCCAAAAATATATATTCTCATAATCATTTAATGGTTCTTAGACATGAGATCTGTAGAATCATGCCTATCTCACTGACACATTGAAACCTCCGGGACAAGGAAATGTTGTGAGAGATTTTGTGAGTGACACGCTTTATGGCTTAAATAGAAATCAGAAATAGGCCAATACACTGGACACTATCAAAGTTGTATTTGTGGAAAATACACTAAACTGGCCCTACCATTTCAGGAGACATGTTTTTTTCTTCCAAACTTGCTAGCTCTGCCACTATTCTAACAACACAAAAAGTCTGGATTGCAGTGGTTCTCAAACTCTTCACATCAAGTACCAACCCAGAAAATATTTGTCTTTCTAAGTACCACCTTTATGCTGTTACAGATCTATGCCATTTTAAGTTTTATATGAACACATACGTTTGCTGTGCTGCTCCTTTGCTTTTTAGGAGTCCAAAAATTTAGTAGAACAGTAAAGTGTAGTATAGAAAAGTTGTAGCAGAATTCAGAATATCAGAGATTCTGAAGGTCGACCAGAGAGAACCAGAGTACCACCAGTGGTACTTGTACCACAGTTTGAGAACCACTGCTGTAGTGGGATCGGCGCCCTCTACTGGTTAAAAGTTACGCAGGGTGACTTTAAACTAATGGATTTGATTTCATTTTGACAAGTTTGACTTTGTACTGTTTGTGCACATTTATTTGTGTATACTGTATGTGTGCAAGTATGTATGTATCTGTATGTATCTATACTGTATGTGCACATATGTTTTGTATGACATTGTACATTGCATTAATATAAATGTACTTTCCACCAGAACCCAATGATTGAATTAGAACAGTTTGACTTGAGGGACAAAAAAAGTCTGTTGCTCCTCACTAACTTTAATTCAAAATTTGTTCAACTTTCAACTATAACAACTGTGGCAAAACACAATTTGTGTTTGTCTTGCATACACTTGCTCTCCAGGCTTCTCTAACAAACACTGGTCTTTATTAAAGCACAGTCTTGACCTGGTGTATTCTTTGGGAGGTTACACTGCTCATGCTAATATAAATAAGTTATTTTAATGGCAGGCTATTTCACACTTCACTGTGTACAATACCAAAAAGGAGCTGAAACAACCTTTTACTTTAAATGTAATGCCGATCAAATCAAAAGTTTGTCTGACTTTGCCACCTCTGAAACTATAAATGCTAAATTATGAATGATTTTGAGATCCTGATGACTTAACTTGAGTGTATTGAATTTGATTTTCCATTTTCCTGTCTAGGAGCAGCAGTTGATACAGGGTACTGATTTGGCCCAGAGCCACAACAGACTCCAGAATAACCCCTGATTTATTCGCCACAATTAACATCAAACTATTGCATAAGGCTCCTGTGGATATCAAAAGGACGTGGCGAGCAGAACAAGACGTCCACTTTCATTAAATATGGCCTTGGCTGTGTCGGAGGGAGACAAAGGTGACATCCATCAGAGAGAGGTGTCTTAATGCTCCCCCTCCTCCAGCCAGCAGTACAACTTTCTGTCACAGACACAGCAGAGAGGTACCAGTCACAGAGCCGCCTCGCTGCTGGATATGAATATGTATGCAGGTTAACTCATGTGCTACAGTCTAATTGCGGTGGGAGGGAAAAGCCTAGGGTGGGAAGCATCATGGAGCTGCCTCTTTTGTCGGCATTCTTTGAATAAAAGGTTGGGACACATGCAGCTTCCTTTGTGTCCAGTTTCCAACCTAATGCTAGCTAGAGTTACAAGGTCCAAAGATAGTGGGGCAGGTTTTTATATATATTATGTAGACCTCATTTATATCATGGCTTTTCATACACGTCACACTGAGGTTTCAATTTATTTCAAGCTCTGTGTATTGTTCCCTGTAATCAAAAATTTAAATTACCCCTTACTACACACATGTCAAACTCAAGGCCCGGGGGCCAAATGTGGCCCTTTGCCATGTTTTATGTGGCCCTTCAATGCTTTTAGAAGGTGATATATTTGGCACTAGGTTTTAACTGGATTTGAACAGGTTTTATTTGGATTTGAACATGTTTTAGATGGAGTTGAATCAGATTTGCTAAAACCTGTTCAAATCCAAATAAAATCTGATCAAATCCAACTAAAACCTGTTTAAGTGCAACTATATCTTGTTTAAATCCAAATAAAATCCATTCAAATCCAACTAAAACCTGTTTAGATCCAACTAAAACCAGTTTCCATGAAAGCAAAAAAGAAAAAAGTTAAAATTAACCTTTTAAAACTCAAATTAAGATGAAACTTTACATTCCAAATTGAATCAAAGCGTTTCAAGTGTCACAGTCTTTGGCCCCTGAGAGGATTCTTATTTTCTATTGTAGCCCCTCACTAGTTTGAGTTTGACACCCCTGCCTTACTACCTTTCTTTTAAAGAATTTAGCAATATATTATAAGATCTTCATAATATGAGTAAATGTCCTTTTACTGCAAATTTACTCTTAACGCACAAGAAACATGACATGTCAGCTCCTTGTGTCTGTTCTGGTTTTTCAAGAGTCAACTTACACATGTGTGGACCACCGCGTCTCCATGGCGATCTCCCATCTTTTTACATTTCCATGCAAAAAAATAATTTGATGTGATTATTTTCACTTTAAATGCCTTTCATTGTTGTTTTTCCCTCTCACAAACGCTCACAAGGTTTAAACTTACTAATTCACCTATACATACATGTCTTTGAACGGTGGGTGGAAACCGAACTTCCCAGAGGAGACCCATGGTAACACAGTGACAACATGCAGACTCCTCACTGTTAATCATTTTGAATTTTTACTTTACAGCTTTTAAGACACATATATTCCTTGTCTAGTGGTTTCAGTTAACATTGATGATACATATGACTGTAAAGATGGGACAAAAAAAAAAAAGCAGTAGTCTAGTCCTACCATTGATCTAATTTTGTTGTAGCTTTTGTCGTCTCACTTTATATGCGTCCTTGCGTTTGCCAATTAGCTTTTAACCAAATGTGATTATGAAGAATAAATGCTAACGTTCAGCTCCACTAGAGGGTGGCGCATCAGTTTACCTAAGGCAAGCCTTTCAAACTTAGAAGGGAGGGGGGTTGGTGAAAAGCAAATGAAGCTAATTTTAAGGGATATGCATTTAATTTTGAGTGTTTGCATATGTACACTGGAGCATTTCAGATTAAATTCCTCTAAAGTGTGGCAACCATGAAATCGCTTTAATTAGAGCAGCTGACAATGGGTCGGGTTTCTCTAAACACAGTGGACTGTAATGGGATACAAACAAACCAATCACCTTTACAATCACCTTGGCAATGTTATAAAGGGTATTTAGAAGTCAATATTCATGTAATAGATTTCATATGCATTTTAAAATATTGAAGCAAATGCAAGAAGGCCTTGGTGCCAAATGTGGAATGTTATTCCTCTGGCTATTGATGAAATAATCAAGACTTTTTTCCCACCACAGATACCTTCCATTCACTGTAGACACAGTTGCATAAACTATATGCACACATTAAGTCAGTGTATCGGCAGTGTGATTCAGCTCTATTCAGGTATTTCAACAGTTGTATAGGTGATGAGTCCCATTAAGCGTCATATAATAACTACATTAAAATCAAAGTGAGAGGCATGTCAGAAATCTTTGTCAGACACAGTTTAAAGCAGCCTCTTCAACTCAAGTGTGTCCACTTTTACCCTTTACAATACAATACAAAAGCTCCTCACCAAACTATATTGGTGTATAATAGTTTATGATTTTCTAAAGTGCAAATTTACATTGACAATATTACTTGCAAAGTAAGAAGTATTGCAGTGGCTGCCCCAAATAAAGACTTTCAGGGACCACTCTTGAAATTAAGGGGTAAAAGAAATTGCCTATTGATGGTACTATGGCTACCAAAGACTAGTTTTGTCATTAATAAGAGTGCATAACACCACTATCAGATTTCTTGTCGATATCCATTCATCTGTTTGTGGTTGTTTTAACATCAGTCATGTGTCTGTAACCAGGGATGCCAGAGAACACAATTCAGAGCAGAAAACAAGGAGCATTTCTCAAGTCAAAAAACTAGGCAAAAATCTTTCCATGAAATCTACCCATAAATGTATTGTTAGATCTTATAACTACATAGATGTTATATATATTGGGACTGGGCCTAAAGCTGGAGAGGTTAAGCATTTTAAAGCATGCAGCCTGGAACCACCACATGGATGTAGCATGGGAGGTTGAGTTATGCTTTTGGTGCCTTTGTTGACCTCACTGACACCTTTCATTTTACGTATAAATCCCGTGTCACTATTGTATATTTGTGGATTTACTCAATACAGCCATCCTTTATTCAATGTACTCACAGCTCATTCAGTTTAAGTAATGTTTAAAAATCTTTTGAGTTGCGGGTGACTGGAGCCTACATTTGACTGTTAATATATTAAATCAAAATCAATATATCAATAAATCAGTATAATCAAAATATTTCACACTTGGGTTCAGTACATTAATATTTCATTATATATTCCATATTTCATATATTCACACATATTATAATTTTTGAATGTGAAAGCTAATTTTAGTGGACATCTTGGGTCCAGAAGGGATGGTGCTGGTGAAATACGGCCATATTGAGAAGGTCATGGTCTTACTGATGGTCGACAGAGTGTCAGCTGCCACTCTTTGAGCAAAGGTCAGTCCACAGGGCGAGATCTCACTCACATTTCACTTCTGATAATTGCAGACACATTAGTATTCATCTGCACTCGTCGAATAAATCTTGGTCCTAAATTTAGTGGTGCTGTCTAAAGCTGAAGTTATAATCCTGTCTATTTCAGTCTGTTTGTGCACTCACTGTAGAATATTTGCATTTAGCAATCCAATTTTCATTTCCATCTGCAAATGTTTGCAAACCACATAATTACTGCCAAAAGTAAAAATGAAATTGTGTTGACACATTTGTCTGTAGTGTGTGTGTCAATTCAAATGATCTTCCAGACAATAGTGGCAATATTAATCCTAGATGTTAATAAGAGAGTGTTTCACATTCTACGTACACACTTTTGTTTTTGCTCCCATTTTTCATGAGCTGAACTCAATTATCAAAGACTTTTTTATGTACACAAAAAGCCTATTGTTCACAAATGTGTCTAAATCTGTGTTAGTGAGCACTTCTCCTTTGCCGAGATAATCCATCCACCTCACAGGTATGGCATAGCAAGATGCTGATTAGGCTGGCCACAATAAAAGGCCACTTTAAAATGTGTAGTTTGACTGTATTGGCGGGGTTCGATAACCATTAAGTATCTTGTGTGACCACCATTTGCCTCACGCAGTGCAACACATCTCCTTCACATAGAGTTGATCAGGTTGTTGATTGTGGCTTGTGGAATGTTGGTCCACTCCTTTTCAATGACCTTCCTTTAAAACTTGCAACATCTGTGGCATTATGCTGAGTGATAAAACTGCACATTTTAGAGTGACCTTTTATTGTGGCCAACCTAAGACACACCTGTGCAATAATCATGCTCTCTAATCAGCATCTTGATATGCCACACCTTGAAGTGGATGGATTATCTCAGCAAAGGAGAAGTGTACTTTCAATTGTGGAGTCACTTAACTTTGCTGTATTTTACTCTGTGGTAAATTAGTAAATGTATTTACTTCATCATGGCTGAATAGAAGCAAAACAAAAAGCTCAAATATCATTATATTTAATGAACCTGGCATTTAAATACTAATATTCATCCTAATACAAACAAACAGCTTTTCTACACAGTTTAGCTCACAATATGTACTACTGGCACTGCATAGGTTGTTGATATATGTAAATTAGCCATGTGGTTGGAACGCTTTTAGTGGTTTTAACAAGACTTGGTTTGTTGTGGAAATTATATTTAGACTTGGTCAAATGAGACAAAGCGTGCTAAAACTCAACAGTTTCTATCCTAAACTGTTTTATTTTCACTCCTAGAGTAATGCTTACTGCTGCTGCTGCTTTGCTGTTGTTGTTTTGTATTGGCATTGAGCAGAAATGAAATCTTTTAATTAAAAACTTCATTTAAATTACATTTTTAGATCAGTAGCAAAATAAATAAATAAATAATAAAACAAACCCCCAAAACAAAAAAAACCTTCCAAGATTGTACTTTTTAGCCATGTTGCCAAGCCAAGACAATGTTTAATACAAAAATTAATCACACAATTCTCTCACTCTATGTTCATGATAGCATCAAGTTAGAAAGCCTGGCTCCTGTTTAATACCAACCTGTTAAACCAACAAGTCAAGTCATTCATACATTCATTCATTCATTTTGTAGGTCACACATTCATTCCATTTACTCACATTTCATTCAGTATAAACCAAGCCCACAGTATGGCTTTTACTTCCAACTTGGTTCATACTGAATAGAAAGTTACAGTTTATGTTACTTAGGATTTTTAGAAATTCATTCATGAATGTAAGTGAATTTCTTGAGCATGTTTTTATTTTATTTTATTTTTTTAAATGTGAATCTTGCATCCACATTTCTACATGAATGCTGTAGTAGATTCCTGTATTGTGTTGGATTCTCATCAAATAAAGTTACATTTCATTGCCCAAGAGGGACATTTTTCCCTGCATTTAAACCATTGAACCCATCAGCAACCCAAAATCTACCACCATAGGGTTGACTGCTGAACATTGAAAGTTTGACTAGCCTCAAGCCAATAGCTCTAGACACACTTTACTGTATTGTTGGATTAAAACATGATTGGAAAAAGCTGTACTTATGGGTTGTTACATGGCTATGAACACATACAAGATGAGCCCTGCTTGTTCTTTGGTAAAATGTCCACAGGTCACCAGTCTGACCCCGGAGCTTTCTGTCAAACCCTGGATCATGTGAAGCCAATAACGCTACAGTCTTTGTTCTCCCTGACTCCTGAGGTCCTGTCCCGGCTCATTTAATTGAAATCATCCGTCCATTGTTGAGGCCGACAGTTTTCATTTCCACAGATAAGCAAGCTTGGCCTCAACCCGGCTTTGTTCTGACACGGATCGCCGGCGTACACCTTCAGACGCACTTTCAATCAACTCCGGCTTTTCTTTGAAGTCCACCGCTCATTTTTTGCGGGGTGATTCTTGTTTTCCCTTCGGTTTGTTTTCAGCTTTGACGTGTGCGGCGTGAGAAAAGAAAATCTATGTAAACAGAAGAGAGTCAACAGATCAACAGCTCTTTCTCCCACGAATCACCACAGATATCGATTACATAATGCTTTGTTTGCTCCAGTGCTCCTTTCTCTTTGTTGCCATTATCAGACAGAGAACACAAAGGGAGCCACTCTCGGCTTCTCTACAGTAGTGCAATTATGAGCAGCACAAACGTGAGATGGCTTTCTATGGCGAGCCTTCTTCTAAATCCCGGTTTAAGGATGGAGTAGTGGAGTGTGAAATACACTGCATCGGACTCCATTATATACGGCTTCCATGCGAGTCTGAGCTTCGCCGATGTATGGAGCCTACATCTGCTGGAGTCACATTCACACACTCTCCGGCTGTAATTGATATTAATTGCTTGTCAGCTGCCGCGCTTTCAATTCTCCATGCTCGACAGCTCTGTGGACTAACTGGAAACTTCAACTTCACTGACTTGGTCTTGATTAATACACTGACAAATGCTAAAACAGTGGCACCCAGTTAGCAGCTGCAAAAATTCACCTCATTACTGTTGTACTCTGACAAAGCCATGTTGAATGTAATTGGATTTCTGGATTAATGGTAAGGTATAATGTTTTAAATGAAAAATATCGAAACGTATTTACGCTCCATTTTTATGTTTGACTGTGGAGAAAAGTGGCCTTTCGGCAAGGGCTATTTTTAGTTTTCTCTTGAAATGTATATGTTAATGATCTAACAATAGGCAATGTAAATGAGCCCTAACTTTAAATACTCTTGTGTGTAACATGAGTATACTGACCATTTGTACTTTGCATTAACCCCTCAGGATGTTTTTTGTTAGATTGTTTTTTCACTGTAAAGGTGCATGGTGAATTCAAAATGCCAATAAGTCAATAAATGCAATCATATTAACTGCCGATTGTCCAAAGAATCCAAAGAAGCTGGAATGGACTCCAGTCATCCAAGTTGGAAGCAGTAGAAAAGTAATGACTGTTTAGAATGTCACAAAAAGTCAATAAGAAGTAAATAAACTTTGCCTGTGCTGTACCAGTCTTTCTCTGAAACTAGAACCTGGTTGGATGATTAGATTTCACTAAAGACAAAATTGAATGAGGAACTACATAACTTTTAGTTGGTAGTGCAGATCCCTCGACAGACTCTCTGGGTTCTTACAACAGTGACGTCATGTAGTTCACAAGTGGAGACTATCCAAGCAACAAGTTTGGAAGAAAATAACATGTCTTCTGAAACGGGTAATATTAACATATTTTGTACAAATCTGACTCAGCTAGGGTCCAGTGTATTAGTGTAATTAGGTTTCCTCCGGGTGCTCTGGTGTCCCCTTCCACCTAAAGACATGTACAATAGCCCCCTCCCCCCATAGGGCCAGGACTCCCCTGCAAAAGAGGCTTGTAATCTCATTGAAACTCTCCTGGACAAATAAAGGTTAAAACAGGAAAGTTATATTGGAGGTTTCTGTCCAGCTGAAGGTACTGTGTCAGTGAGACAGGCATGACTCTACTGATCTCACGTCAAAGAACTAACAAAGTGATTTTGAGAACGGTGCTTTAAAATTCAGTTCACAAAACTACAATTACTGGTTAGAAACACAATGGCGCATTTTCAGTAACGCAGCCGCTGTCTGTCTGCAGTGGTCATTACCAAAATTCTTGAAGAAGCATCAACATATTTTCCTCTTTAAATTTTTGTGCTGTAATCACGATTATTCCATCCACCTGAAATATGCAACAAAATGTGCAAAAACTGATTGAAATTGAGCCAATAACTAGAGATTTGACAACAGCTCCCATAACACTCCACATAGACAGTTCAGACATAAATGGTATTAAAAATCTTTTGATTAAATGTTTATTCTCCCCCTGAGTGCCGTTGAAGTCTATGGACAGGGAGAGGCCAAAGGAGAAGCTGCATTATAAAAGCCAGTGTTAGATGAAACGGAGAGGCCTTATAGCAGACAGAAGCAGGAGCACGTAGGTACGGACTCCCTTGGCCTTGCCTCGGGCAAAACGATGCTTTAAAGGCCTTTATAAATATGCACACGTCAAGGGTTTTCACTGAAATGATGGCGGCGAACTCCTTTAGCTCCTGAACGATGAGAAATCAAGTCAAGAGTAAATGAGCAAATGTAAGCTGTTTTAGTGTGAGGGAACCAAAAAAATGATAATAAAGGCACAATTCTACTGAAGCAGTACACTTTGGGTTGGTATGACACGCTTTATGAGGTGTTTCTGTTGTCAAAGGCAATGTGTATCGTCCCAAATAAGTGGTTGTTTTGTGCTTGCAAATAAAGGTGTGTGTAGTGTTTGATCTTTTTTCTAAAATCTGGTTCAACTGTTGATTGTAATTCCACGTCCTGTATGTGAACAACTATGATAGCCCGGATTAATATCTGTAAACCTCTGATTTCAATTTTTTATATTTGAGACATTTGTTTTTTCAACCTTCAGCAATTGTGTGTGTTCAAAAAAGAATCCTGAGTGTGCTTCTCCTCCAGCAGTGCTCTGTTTGTCCTCTAATGGAATTCCACTGGCCGTAACAACCTGGTTTCCGAGACCTACTTATTAGCTATTTATAATAATAAAAAAAAAGTTTTTCCAACCCAGAGTAATAGTGCTGTATCAAGAAGAAATGCTTTTCATTGTGACAATGGAGACTACAAAGGCCTAGTTTCTTGTACTTATTCCACATGGAGCAGCCTTTGTCTGCAGGTCTTGAAGTTAACCAAATTCAGCAGCTTTTATTCCTGCTCTTATATATATGTCCTGCTGAGTGATAATTACAGATAACACAAATCATCTTGACAACAAAGCCTGCTGTATTTTTGTGTTCTGAAGACACAACAAAAAATCAGCCCATAATGAATCACTGCCATGTAGGCCTAAACTCGAAAACAGGATTATGTTTTAGCCATTTATGTGTCGAAGGCAGTGTGAATCGTCCCAAATAAGTGTACCACATCTGGTCACCCATCAACTGTGGTTTCAGCAGTAACATACAGTTTCTAAAAGCTGAAACTAAACACTGCTGTCTTTTGATTTGACAAAACTAAGCAAAAGGGAAAACAGAACAGCAATGTTTTCACACAAGAATTGACCCATAATCTGCGGGTGAGCTGAGACACAGTTCAAGCAACTGAGGACTTGCTCCTATATCAATCTTTATTTCTGACATCATTATTTATTATTTCAGTGGAAAGTATGATGTAACTGTGGGCTACATAGTGTGTGCAACATGTTTAGAAAAGTTTGTCCAGCAGGTGGACAGAACTTTCATCGATTGATAAAAAGAGTGTTTCAAAGTCAACCTGTTTTGAAGATTCACATTGATTGTGGCCAGTTAGAAATGACTTTGAAACACTATTTTTATCATTAGGGTTACATAATATTTACAAAAAACAATTATGTATTTGTACACCACCAGCTCTCTATTTGATATTTTTTTGGGGAAATCCAGTGTTTTCTAAGGTTCCTATTGAATGTGTCATGAGTATGTTACAAGTGTGTTGCCTTCTTTGAAATTCATTATATATTTTATCTGGGCTACACATAGAAACCAAGAATACTGCTTCAACCTACTTTGACATGCAAATGGTACATTGAATACTATGAATAACTGGAATAAATGCAGTTTAAGCATTCTTAACACTACTTCTATAAATGGCTAAAACATAATCCTGTTTTCGAGTTTAGGCCTACATGGCAGTGATTCATTATGGGCTGATTTTTTGTTGTGTCTTCAGAACCCAAAAATACAGCAGGCTTTGTTGTCAAGATGATTTGTGTTATCTGTAATTATCACTCAGCAGGACATATATATAAGAGCAGGAATAAAAGCTGCTGAATTTGGTTAACTTCAAGACCTGCAGACAAAGGCTGGTCCATGTGGAATAAGTACAAGAAACTAGGCCTTTGTAGTCTCCATTGTCACAATGAGAAGCATTTCTTCTTGATACAGCACTATTACTCTGGGTTGGAAAAACTTTTTTTTTAATTATAAATAGCTAATAAGTAGGTCTTGGAAACCAGGTTGTTACGGCCAGTGGAATTCCATTAGAGGACAAACAGAGCACTGCTGGAGGAGAAGCACACTCAGGATTCTTTTTTGAATACACACAATTGCTGAAGGTTGAAAAAACAAATGTAAAAAATGTAAAAAATTGAAATCAGAGGTTTACAGATATTAATCCGGACTATCATATTTGTTCACATACAGGACGTGGAATTACAATCAACAGTTGAACCAGATTTTAGAAAAAAGATCAAACACTACACACACGACCTTTATTTGCAAGCACAAAACAACCAGGAAATGGGTACGTATGAAAGGCTTAGAACCAAAAGGGCATAAGTGACATTTCTCCAACTTTACAGGATTTCTGGTTCTATGACAATTTTTAAGTCTGGCTGAAGTTTGGCGATGTGTCCTTGTCATGCTGTGTATAACCGAATTTCTATTGCGGGAGGTTGTATAGGTGTTGTGCTGGAGAGAGAGAGACAAAACAGGACGTGCAGATATATGTCCTGCTAATTACTCACACATGCCTTCCCCTTCTTTATATTGTCCTTGTAAAATTGGTGTTTGAGGTCATATATTATATTAAACTTCTCCACATCGAGAATCAACTTTTTGCCGACCATTGTCAAACATTCACTGAAGTGCTGGATGTGATGCGCAATGTTTTCGCTATTATTGTTTGTGCTATTAGAAAGCTTTTATTTTGTAAGGGTAACAGAAGTTTATTTTGGCACTTCATGTATACTTCCTGTATTTCCCCTTCTGTAGCTCCGTAGAGTGATGCCAATACACTTGAAAAATACAACTCCAAACTATCTTGAGCGGAGCATAGCGGCATGCTGTGTGTAATACACACGTATGCCCGGCTGATGTGAACTGTCAGACAAATTAAAATAGTAGCTGCACTTACACTCTGCTGCAGCTTTGGTGTAAATTGGGGGTATAGGCGGTTATGATTATGATTAACCTCTACCAACATGCTCCTGACCAGCTATCACGTCAAATTCTGACATTTTGGTCACAGCAAACCATCAGTACAGTGTGAGCAAACAAATCGTGATCTTCAGCTTTCCTCATTTACTTGTACTGTATGAGGTGGGGGTCAGTTTGAAACACTCTTTATGGCCTTTGGTTCTCATCCCTCCATCTTATGTGTGGCAAGCTTTCATTTCTTATTCTTAACATATTCAACACCTATTAAAAACAACAAAAAAGTAACAAGTTACTGATTAATCATTTTAAATGTAGTGTTTGCTATGAACAAACTACAAATCTATTTATTGCTGTTGGTAAACCCTGATGTCTGACAGGCATTAGGTTAACTTTATTAAAAAGATTAATTAATTAATTAAAAATGATATTCAGTAACAACTAAGCAGAAAAACAAAAGTCTAAATTCGGTCATTTTGTATTTGGAAATCATCTTTAATCACCTGTAAATGTCAATTATTTCTAAATATGTGTCCACTGAAAGAAGTGGGCAACATGCACCAGTGACATAAAAACATATATTATAAATGTGTCTATTTAACCCAACAGTCAAGTATGTTACCTAAAATGATATTCAAGTATTTACAAGAATACATCTTTAAATAAAAAAAAAGTTAAAGATAGCTTTACAGTATTCTCCTCAGTGTTCATCAAACAACTCACGAGCCCAACTCAGCTACAATCATGCTACCCTTATGTAAGTTTTGGAGTTTTCTGGGTTTGAAATATAACATCCTTTACACAAACTCATCACAAAACATGAGCAAAGTCACCTGTAGTATTTTACAATGTCTGCTCATTACTGGAAAATGGTGCAGACTCTTTACACCGGCTCTGTTCAAACCTCTCCCACTCAATTAGCCTCCGTCTGGTCATCGCTGCCACTGCGCTGACGGAGAGTTCACTTCAAAGACGGCTCCAACAGTGGCGTCTACCCTATAGCGACGCACAGCAACTCAAAGGACACCGGCTACACTGACTGCCAATTAGGATTTCCATCCAGCCGCATTACATCCCAAAGAAAAATAGATGTTTCAAAGCTCGACGGAGAAGAAAGTGCTGTTTTATGAAGGGCAGTAAAACATTTGATGCCACTGGACTGTAATGGACTGGATTTCTGCCTTGGGCGCTGGGTTTTGAAGGACAAAGTATTATTTTAAAAGGAGCTCCTAACCTGTGAGTTGTCAGATGTTGGGGTTGAGTGCCATTTGATGATACTTCTAATAAACTCACAGAGAGTGCCCTTCAGTTCACATCCCAACAGAAGCTGCAGAGCGAGGGTGTAAACAAATGGAATGGGTAACAGTCATAGACAAAAGATTTAAGACGGTACTTGGTGTTTTTTATAGCTCTGTTAGACTAAGTCAGATTTTACTGTTTTACAACTGTAGAGATACAGCGTCAGGAGTTATCATCCATAAATCAACTTGACTTACTGTGTGTGTTACGTTTTCTATATCAGTGTAAACAGTCTATTTAATAAAAGCTATGTAGTGGCAGGTGACAGAAAAAGAGAAAAGGTGGCTGCTTAGTTATCTCTTCCTTCTTTTCTCCTACTGAAATTATCATATCTTGCTGCAGCTTGTATCAAGTCAATGCTAAAGTTCACTCCTTTTTAGAAAATAATTATCTTTTACACTCTTGTTGATATAAACTATATCTGTAAGACTGACACTTTTTTATACCCATTTTATTAAACCACCACATCAACTACGAAACTGTATAAACAGGACAAGCATGCACAAACTTTTCTTCCACAACCTGAGAAACTCTCTTGCAGTGTAACCCAAATGCATTTTGAGTGGGCACTAGGGATGCAACAATTCTCAATACAGTATTGGACCGTTTGGTGTACACTTCACTGTTTAATACTGCCTCTGAGGCTGTCCCGTACTCACAGAAAGGTAAACTTAAATTAACTTAATGTCCTGTTACCTGTAAGAGAGAATCCTTTTTAACCTTGCGCTGCAGCTGGATTCTCGCGAGATTTGGGAGTTTCCAAAACTCTTGTAAATCCATCTTGTATCGCGCCAACCAAACCGCTTGACTCGCGAACCGTGGACTCACCGGACTCTTTTGACCAATGATGTTACAGCACTAACAGGTAGAGACGGGTTTTTAAATTGAAGAAAGCAACTAGTGCTCTCTTCTCCTCTTTGTTTTCAACATGGCTATGCCGAAAGACGTTAGCGTTGACGCTGCTATTGAAACAGTTTTATCAGAAGTAGAGAGTATTTCTTCTTTGAAAGAAGCGCAAAGAGTGGCACGTCATATCGTTGCTGTGATTGGTTAAAGAAACCTCATGCTAAGCGGATACTAGTCGGTGCTTTATCCAATCAACACCAAGTTTTTGACAGAAGGCGCCTCCCTTTTGCAAACGCTTTCAACGGGAGCCTTCCCAGATGGTACTGCGAAATAGACTATGTTCTGTGGAGCAGTTCTATCTGGCGGAGTCAGGTTAAATCCTTTTAGCAAAGTGACAAAACTTAAATTGTTGCATTGGTCCTTGGTCTAAACAGTTTCTGTCTGATAGAGTCATTATTTCACAACAAGACTTAAATGTTCATCTGCTGAGACAAATGTGAGTCTGTCTAAAATGCCTTTGTGAATTATATTTGGTCATCACATAAATGTTAGGTATTAAATTTGGTAGCTTTTTAATGATTTAGAAGGTGATGCCTGGATACTAATGTTTATATTGAGGCAATAACATAATTAAAATGATAATACAGCTCATTATTAGACCTCGTCAACTGCAGGCGATATTGTCAGTGCAAGCCACTCTCGCCTTAATGCAGAGAATGTTGATACGCTTATCTTTTTACAGAAGAATCTTAAAATACAGGAATAGTAATGAATATATTAAGAATATTATATACTTTAGAAGAACTTTGGCATTTTATATTGTTTTTGCTGCTGCTGTACTGAGGCAGGTTGTTTTTTAAGCTTTGGATTCGTGAGTACAGGCATCAATTAATTCAAAATGTAAAATGCACATTTATCAGTTTTTCTATTATCACTTTTTGTGTTATCTGCTTTATTAGTAAATTAAAGACACACCTTTAAACTAAAACAGCCTTTGCCTCTTTAAAATCCACATATAATTACTAAACCTAGATCTCAAATGAAATTGTTCATGAGCAGCACCATAACGTCTACTGAACTGAACTGAAACGAAAACCGTGAGCAAAAACTGAGATACGTATTGGAACCGTGGACTAGCTGTATTATTGCATCCCTAGTGGACACTATACACAAGGGATCCTGAACTCACTGTGCCATAGAGAAATGCTAGCGAGCCGAAAAATGGTCATAATGGAGTTTTGAATGTTGTGCATAAAGTTATTAACCACAACAAAGTACAAGCCCTTAACTCATATATATTTGAACACAGAGCACAGAGGTCTTGTCTTCTACTGAAGTTAAATGGCTTTCTCGGGGGGAATTGTGACTACAGTTTATGAGTTTATAAACCGCATCATAACTTTTTTTTTACAAATGCACTCACCCCTTGCAGCACTTAAGTAGCACTGAGTGGGTTGAAAAATGTGTTTACTTATTTGACATGTTTAACCTTCTCAACAAACTCAATCTGTCACTTCAAGGAAAAACCAGCACAGTTTTCGAGTCAGCAGATAAAGTGGCCGCATTCAAAACCGAACTGGAAATGTCCTCGAGGGAGTAGTTGACATGTTTCCATCATTAAAAGAGATTCTGGAGGTGATGATGCTTGGGACCTCACTCTCTTAGCTAGTGCACGATCTCCTGTCTCAGCTTTTTGAAGAGTCTGAGCATCATTTTCCAACAAAAAAGACTCTCGGACCTGGAAGGAATCGATCCATAATCTATTTAACATTCTGGTTAAAATTCAAAGCGGAATATCGTGAGATCGCAATAAAAGCACTAAAAACCCTGCTTCCATTTTCAACATCTTATTATTGTTAAGCAGTACTAAAACAAGACATGGACATAACAACACATAACATGGGTAACAATGATAAATGTGTGCATGAAAAGGCTATACTATTATATACTTAAGGGTATAAGTGTGTGTACTGTAGCCTTTACACAAAGTTCTTAAAGCACCGTGAATATTACAGTTTTTTATTGAAAAGGTGTACCATCAAGACCAAATGCTTCATGTGAATAATATTTTACTCAAAATGGCAGTTAACAAACAAAAACTGGGAACCTAATCTTCAGTGACAGAGAATGAGTTTTAATTGGGAAGCAACAGACTATTAAATATTTTCTAGAGCATATAAAAAGTGTAAAATGAATGTCAGGCTTATGTCTGTTAAATACTCAGACGTGCAGTTTTTGGATTTAAACATGTTCAGAGATAATACGGTTAATTAATCTGAGTTTAACTTGACAGATTGTAGAGTGAAACGTTTGGCTTCGATAGCGACTTGGCACAGTAACACATTCATTTGGCAGACGTCACAGAAACACATCAGCTCTTTTGAATGCCTTTTTTATTTAAAGTCCATAAACAGATTATTACGTTACAAAGTGCTCATAGGGTTAGGTTATGTTTCCATATGACACAGTTTACACAGTGGTCAGAGGTAACAGCAGGTTGACCATCAGTCACTCAGGCTTTTCAATCTGCACTGGAGCATTATTACCCCTCACACACTTTTTAACAGCATCTATTCATCTTGTTTTTTATTTTTGGGCAAATTGTCTTGGTTTTTCTATTCAAAGAAGTATAAATATAATGCAATAAAAAAGTGATATATTTCAGTCTTTGACTTTGTTGACAAATTTATGCATCAGCCATCCATTGTTTGAGAGTCCAAAGGCTCTTGGTGTAAGTTCTAGCACCCGTTCATTTTCATTTTGTCATCTTTATCTGGATTTAGTTGTTAATCCAATTATGTTCCATATTATTGGAGTGGGCACAGGCTTATTAGTAATAAATACATATACTTTAAAAAGTGGCATCATTAGAAAGATACACCAATCATCCATCTAACCAACCATCCATCAAACCATCCAACCATCCATTTTCTTCCACTTATGCAGAGTTATGTTATAAGGTCAGCAGTCTAAGCAAATGATCCCCAGACCTCCCTCTCCAGACACTTCCTCCAGCTCATCCACAAGAATACCAAGGCATTCCCTGGCCAGCCAACAGACAGAGTTCCTCCAGCATGTCTTAGGTTGGCCCCAGTGGGACTTGCCTGTAACACCAGCACATGGAGGAGCAGCCACTCTACTCTGAGCTCCTCCCTAGTGACCAAGCTGAGGAAGTGCCACCCACCATTTGGACGCATGTTTAGTGCTTAGTGCCAAATGTGAGTGTGAATGTGAGTAGGAACATACTGATTGACTGGTAAATCATTGCTTTACCTCACAATTTAGCTCCTTCTTCACCACAACAATCAGCCACATCTGCAGTAGTTCCTTCCCTCACTCGTGAACAAGACTCCAAGATAACTTGAGGCAGAAACTCACCAACCTGCCAACTTGAAGGGGTAAAAACCCTTTTTCAAGTGATAACCCAGAAGAGGACAGGCAACAACATTGGCGTCCCCACTCACCCGGACAAAAACCAACAGGCACTGGAACAGCTTCTTTTCATGTGCTATTACTGTTTTGAGCTACTAAGGCAGCCCTGTGTAACTTTTAGCCTGTAGCACCACAACTTTTAGCCCCCCAAAATATATATTCACCCATCTCACTGACAGAGTACCCTTAGCTGCACATAAACCTCCAGTGTAACTGATATGTGGTGCAAGACTTTCTTTGCTAAACATTAAGTGAGTAACACGCTTTCCGGAGCAAATAGAGGATGCATAAATAGGCCAATACACTGGAACCTAGCAGTGTCATATTTGTACAAAATGTATTAAAATGCCTCAATGCCTAAAAGACATGTTTTATGTTTTTTTTTTTTTTTTCAAAACTTCCCAGCTGTACTTGAAAACAAATGATGTCTGTAAAATGATGTAACAGCACAGACGGTCTCTTGGTAAATGTTATTCATGGTTGCTTCAAGGAGAACTGTTTCATACTGACAATACAGTGGTTAAAAAAAAAGTATTTGCCCCCTCCTATATTTCTTATTTTTTGCATATTTGTCACACAACGGTTTCAGAACTTCAAACAAATTTAAATATTAGACAAAGATAACTTAAACACAAAATGTAGTTTAATAAAATAATAAATAAATATATAAATAAATAAATAAGGAGGCTATACTTTGACTTAAAAAAGAAAGTACTTTTTCACACACTACTGTACATATTACTGGTAGGACATAATATTGACAGAAACCAAAAAGCCAACCAGTGGTTTAGAGCCAATGGCTTTTTGGAGAGCCATCTGTGCAGGCCTGTGAATGACAGTGTCAGAGACTTTCTGCCATATACTGCTGATATAATGACCTGCATATATAATGTGGGTCACTGGGTCCAACTAAGACCAATGTACAAACAATCTGATTCACTGAGTCCCTGTATTGTCCCAAGTGTGACACTAGCCACAGTGTTTCCTGCAACAAGTGAGGATTATGTTTATTTCTGCCACAGTATACCACATTATAGGGACTGTGTGCTTATACTTATACTATTAATTTGCTGTTTAAGGGACAGAAGTTATAAATCAGTATTGGGAAGTTTTAGTTAATTCATTTAATGCCATCGACAAAGCTTATTTAATTTTTCTTTGAATCAGTTGTCCTATTTCAGAAAAAAAGTACTTTTCTTCTCTGCTTCTTGAATAGGCTGCAAGCAAGCAAGTTAGAGCAGCTTGGTTTGCAGTTTACTCGGGCTTTGTTGGCCTTTTTTTTTTTTTTTTTATCAGATAAGTTATTGACACGTTCTTATTCACAATATTAACCTTGACCTAGTTTCAGCCCTGGTTTCTTATAGAGTATGGGGTTGCTTTGAACACTTTGAGCTGATGGTGGGCCAGTAACGCTGGGGACTCAGAGTGCCTCGGTTCCCCGTACAATGGAGAGAGGTGCAGTGTTCACAGCACAACTCTACCGTGAATAGAAAACCCACAGCTTTGCACTGAGCACGGAAAGAGAAGCGGGTCATACAGCGGCAATTAGTGGGGACACAACTCTGTGATTTTGCTATTGCTTCCCTGGACTTCCACAGGATCGTTGACAAGACACCAGTATATGGGAGGACAATTAACCCCAAGGAAGATTTGTGAGGCTTTGTTATGAGTAAGAGCAGCATTTTGTAACCAGACTGAATTATGGGTTCACAAAACCATGGGTAACACACCAGCATCAGGGCCATATTTCCCACCAAGTGCGTTAGCCCATGAAACTGCAAGTAATACATTGGTAAAGAGAAGAAAGAGACAGGAGGATTCAGCAATCCAGAAAGGCTGTCTGTAGACAGGCTTCCAGATGACAGGTAAGTGGATTATAAAGGCTGAAAGTCACACACTTAAAAAACATAGTATCGCTGTCAAGCCTGGCTCATGTAAGGCCCGACAAACAAAACACAAACAGGAGGAATGCCAATTAAAGTATAATTTATTCAAGTAAGGTGATCAAATTATATTAAGTCAGGGTAAATGTGTGACGTACATGGATAATCTGTAGCATCAGTAGTGTGTGTTGGATGTGTGAAAGTGTTGTATGTGAAAACTAAAGTGAACCAGACTAAATGGGTGCACAGACAAAAGAAAAGGTGGCTGCAGGTGAGCAGGCTAACGCGAGCAGAGAGCACGGGGGCGCTGAAGGTTAACTGGTTAGCCACGCCCCTGCCAGGTAGCACGGCCAGTCAGGTACAGCTCCCAAGCCACCTGAGAAGAGGAGAAGCAGAGAGAGGCAGGAGGCAGAGCAGGAGGCAGAGCAGGAAACAGAGCTAGGGGGCAACAGTTAAGGCGACAGACACAGACAAAATCCAGCCTGCTCTGGGGTTGTCACATCGCGGCACCACTACAAACAAGCAACACGCATGTGCTATATAGGCATAGCCAGAGGCGTGTCTATTTGAGTGTCTATTTGAGAAAAATGTTAAATACCACAACTGCACAGAAGGTTTAATTGATTTCTATTTTAAATGTAATTTCTAATTGTTAAGCCAATGAACTACCACACACCAGTTATACTCATCCTAATTATTGTCATTATTGTTTTGTAATGCCTTTGCTGTTATTCCATTGTCTTTTCTCAGCAGTGCCAAACTAGAATATCTCCATCTTCCATCCCAATCCTACAGCAAATCAAGTCTTTTCAGTCAATAATCCAATTGCAATTTGTTTCTCAACACTTCCAGCTTTAATCCTTCAGCCCCAGACTCTTTATGTGACCTCTGAACCACAGCGGCGCGCTTCATCCTTGATTCAACCTTTATTGGATTGCAGCCAATCGACTGTCTGCTTTTTGACAGAAGAGAGGAAACATTAACTCAATTCCCTGCCATTGAATTCCCATATTTTCTGCAGTACCCCAGTCCTTGTGACAGATGTGTCGTGTGTCAGCGAGCTGGACATGACCAAAGCCCCGTGCGTCCGAGGTAATGCCAGGTCATAGTGGAAATACAACAAATATGACGAATACTTTATTCTCCACAAATGTGGAAATTTGTCTTTGGTTTCACCATAAAAATATACACATACAAACCAACAGTAAAATAAAAATAAATAAAGTAAAAAGGCATTACAATTCATGTACATCCCACCTCGACTGCAGTACCTCCTGAGGAATAAAATAAATACATATAAAAATAAGACCATACAAAGAATAAATAAATAATCTAGTCAACAATCTAGCCAGGGATCAACAAATGCAGTGACCCATAAGCCCAGGCTTAGAGAAGGTTCAAAGTTAGCAGCCTTGGGTACAAAGGGGGTCTTAAAGATATTTTGTTTGCAGATATTACTCTGTGTCTCTTTTCATAAGGTAATAATTCAAATTCAGCTGTAAAGGATGGTACGGGTCATTGCTGTCTGGCGGCAAGGCTTGCTCTGACTACTCTGCTGTAGGTAGTGTGGCCGAGTGGTCTAAGGCGCTGGATTAAGGCATGGGTTAAAATCCCACCACTGCCAGCAGCATCCAAGCCTCCCTGGGAATGTAGGCATTCAAAATCCACTAGTGACTATTAATGCTGCTCTGTATGTATACAATGGACCATCTGTGCACTAAATAACAGAGGTTCCCCATTCAATATTAACACAATAGTCAAGCTTTCTTTCAAAAGTTATGGCTTCAAATCCCAACATTACCAGCAGCACAGTTGCTTTAAGGCTCTGGCTTCTTTTTGGAGGCATGGGTTTAGTTTGGAATGCTGCTCATTTAAAATAACACTGTAGCTGTACAAAAGCAAATGTTCATCGTGTAAAAAAATGCCAATTTCTGTTGAGCTATCTAAACCATAGGATATCCCACAATGGCTGTAGAAAACTCTTGCCTCTCTTGGGTGACAAGGGTTCGAATCCCACCACTGCCCTTAGTTGAATCCAACATGGTGATTATCCTGGGATTTATGTCTCCACTCTTGTGTTCCACGTAGAGTACAGCTTCTGCTCTAACAAGTCACAAGATGAAGATTAAGCATGTGGATTCTAAAACTCAGAGGAACAAAGATCAAAATTGGTCTTTCTGCCATTCACCTTTCTTTTGACAAAGCAAATTGTATTGTTAGTTGAGTAAAACCAGCCATTTTTGGGCTGCTGCAAAAAACCTTTCCCTTATAAACTTCAAACTAAACCCATGGCTCCAAATAGAAGCCAGAGCCTTAAAGCCAATGTGCTGCTGGCAGTGTTGGGATTTGAAGCCATAACTTTTGAAAGAAAGCTTACAGTTTAAAATCTGTCTTTCTGCCATTCATCTTTCTTTTGATAAAGCAAATTGTATTGTTAGTTGAGTAAAACCAGACATTTTTGGGCTGTTGCAAAAAAACTTTCCCATACCGGGAGTTGAACCCGGGCCGCCTGGGTGAAAACCAGGAATCCTGACCGCTAGACCATATGGGATAAGGATCTGTTTGAAATGTGTGAGATATCAGTTATCAAGATTTTTGGTTGATACAAGTTCTCTGCTTAGAGTCCAGTCTAGGCTGTCTGGCGGCCAGGCTAGCTCTGACCACATTTCTGCAGGTAGTGTGGCCGAGTGGTCTAAGGCGCTGGATTAAGGCTTCAGTCTCTTTGGAGGCGTGGGTTCAAATCCCACCACTGCCAGCAACATCCAAGCCTCCCTGAGAATGTAGGCATGCAAGATCCACTAATGACTGTTAATGCTGCTCTGTATGTATACAATGGACCATCTGTGCACTAAATAACAGAGTTTCCCCATTCAATATTAACACAATAGTCAAGCTTTCTTTCAAAAGGTATGGCTTCAAATCCCAACATTACCAGCAGCACAGTTGCTTTAAGGCTCTGGCTTCTTTTTGGAGGCATGGGTTTAGTTTGGAATGCTGCTCATTTAAAATAACACTGTAGCTGTACAAAAGCAAATGTTCATCGTGTAAAAAAATGCCAATTCCTGTTGAGCTATCTAAACCATAGGATATCCCACAATGGCTGTAGAAAACTCCTGCCTCTCTGGGGTGACATGGGTTCGAATCCCACCACTGCCCTTAGTTGAACTGCGAGACCATATAGGATAAAGTTTTCACTGAAATAAGAGATATGAAAATTTTTAGTTGAAACAATCTCTGCTTTCAGTCTAGGCTGTCTGGCGGCCAGGCTAGCTCTCAGGCGGCCAGGCTAGCTCTCACCACGCTGTTGCAGGTAGTGTGGCCGAGTGGTCTAAGGCGCTGGATTTAGGCTCCAGTCTCTTTGGAGGCGTGGGTTCAAATCCCACCGCTGCCAGCAACACCTTTCTTGGAATGCAGGCATTCAAAACTCACCATAGCCTAATAATGCTGCTCTGTATGTATACTGTGCTGTGGTTATTTGTGCATAATAATACTAGAGGTCCCCCACCTAATAAAATGCCTGATCATCTTTCTTTCAAAAGTTATGGTCTCATATCTCAACACTACCAGCAGCACAGTTGCTTTAAGGCTCTGGCTTCTATTTGGAGGCACAGGTCTAACAAGTCACAAGATGAAGATTAAGCATGTGGATTCTAAAAGTCATAGGAACAAAGATCAAAATTGGTCTTTCTGCCATTCATCTTTCTTTTGACAAAGCAAATTGTATTGTTAGTTGAGTAAAACCAGACATTTTTGGGCTGTTGCAAAAAAACTTTCCCATACCGGGAGTTGAACCCGGGCCGCCTGGGTGAAAACCAGGAATCCTGACCGCTAGACCATATGGGATAAGGATCTGTTTGAAATATGTGAGATATCAGTTATCAAGATTTTTGGTTGAAACAAGGCAAATGTTCATTGTGTAAAAAAAATGCCAGTTCCTGTTGAGCTATCTAAACCATAGGATATCTCACAATGGCTGTAGAAAACTCTTGCCTCTCTTGGGTGACATGGGTTCAAATCCCACCACTACCCTTATTTGAGTCCAACATGTTGATTATCCTGGGATTTGTATTAGTTGAGTAAAACCAGACATTTATAACAATAATAATAATAATCTTTATTTATATAGCACTTTTAAAAACAAGGTTTACAAAGTGCTTAACAACAAAAGGATTACAAAAACAATACATGAACAGAAGAATAAATAGAGATAAAAACAATTGTTATAAAAAGGCAAGACGAAAAAAATGGGTTTTAAGAAGTGACATAAAAGATGATACTGAAGGTGCCAGCCTTATCTCCTCAGGCAGGCCGTTCCAGAGACGAGGGGCTCGGACCGAAAAAGCTCGGTCACCTTTGGTTTTGAGTCTCGACCCTGGAACAACTAACAGGGACCTGCCCGAGGATCTAAGGCTGCGGGGAGGCTCGTAGGAATTCAAGAGCTCCGTGATGTAGCATGGGGCCAGACCTAAACGAGCTTTAAAAGTGATCAGTAAAATCCTAAAATCAATTCTAAAACGCACAGGGAGCCAGTGTAGCGTGGCTAAAACCGGGGTGATGTGTTGTCGTCTGTTAAAACCAGTGAGAAGCCTAGCTGCTGCGTTCTGAACAAGTTGGAGGCACGAGAGAGGTTTATTGTCCAGACCGGAGAGGAGGCAGTTACAATAATCAAGCCTAGAGAAGATGAGAGCATTGATGACTTTATTGAGATCTTGGGGAGTGAGAATTTTCTTAATTTTAGAGATGGTGCAAAGATGGAAAAAGCATGATTGAGTGTTTTTTTTACATGATCTTGGAATGTTAGTTGAGAGTCAAAGATTACCCCTAGATTTTTGGCGGAGGAAGTGATGTTAGTGGAAAGAGGGCCGAGGTGGTTCTGGATATGGGAAATGGACTGTGGGGGGTTGATTAGAATTATTTCAGATTTATTGGTGTTGAGTTGGAGAAAGTTCTGCGCCATCCAACTGTTCACATCACTGAAACACTCCAACACAGCAGCCAGGCTTCGAGGGTCATTTGGTCTCAGCGGGAGGTATATCTGAGTGTCATCAGCATAGCAATGGAAGGACATGTTATGGGGGCCATAACATGTCCTAAGGGGAGTATATAAATAGAAAATAAAATTGGACCTAAGATAGAACCTTGCGGTACACCACAGGCAATGGGGGCGGAGGAGGAAGTAAAATTACCTATGGTGACCGCAAAGGTTCTTTCTAAAAGGTAAGAATAAAACCAATCAAGTGCAGTGTCTCTGATGCCAACCCAGGTTCTAAGACAATCAATTAAAATTGCGTGATCGACAGTATCAAACGCAGCACTCAGATCTAAAAGAATTAAAATTGTGCACTCTCCTCTGTCAGAAGCTAAAAGGAGATCGTTGGAAACTTTGAGGAGGGCTGTTTCAGTGCTGTGCAAAGCTCTAAAACCAGATTGAAAGTGATATGTCAGCAATTTTTGGGCTGCTGCTAAAAATCTTTCCCATATAAACTTCAAACTAAACCCATGGCTCCAAATAGAAGCCAGAGCCTTAAAGCCAATGTGCTGCTGGCAGTGTTGGGATTTGAAGCCATAACTTTTGAAAGAAAGCTTACAGTTTAAAATCTGTCTTTCTGCCATTCATCTTTCTTTTGACAAAGCAAATTGTATTGTTAGTTGAGTAAAACCAGACATTTTTGGGCTGTTGCAAAAAAACTTTCCCATACCGGGAGTTGAACCCGGGCCGCATGGGTGAAACCAGGAATCCTGACTGCTAGACCATATGGGACTAGGATCTGACTGAAATATGTGAGATATCAGTTATCAAGATTTTTGGTTTGGCAGGTAGTGTGGCCGAGTGGTCTAAGGCACTGGATTAAGGCTCCAGACTCTTTGGAGGCGTGGGTTCAAACCCCACCACTGCTAGCAACATCCAAGCCTCCCTGGGAATGTAGGCATGCAAGATCCACTAATGACTATTAATGCTGCTCTGTATGTATACAATGGACCATCTGTGCACTAAATAACAGAGTTTCCCCATTCGATATTAACACAATAGTCAAGCTTTCTTTCAAAAGTTATGGCTTCAAATCCCAACATTACCAGCAGCACAGTTGCTTTAAGGCTCTGGCTTCTTTTTGGAGGCATGGGTTTAGTTTGGAATGCTGCTAATTTAAAATAACACTGTAGCTGTACAAAAGCAAATGTTCATCATGTAAAAAAATGCCAATTCCTGTTGAGCTATCTAAACCATAGGATATCCCACAATGGCTGTAGAAAACTCTTGCCTCTCTTGGGTGACAAGGGTTCGAATCCCACCACTGCCCTTAGTTGAATCCAACATGGTGAATATCCTGGGATTTATGTCTCCACTCTTGTGTTCCACGTAGAGTACAGCTTCTGCTCTAACAAGTCACAAGATGAAGATTAAGCATGTGGATTCTAAAACTCAGAGGAACAAAGATTAAAATTGGTCTTTCTGCAATTTATGTCATATTTGACAAAGGAAATTTTATTGTTAGTTGTGTAATACCAGCCTTTTGGGCATACTGTAAAAAAAATTTTTTTTTCCCATATCAGGGCTCGAACCCAGGACACCTGGTAGACAACCAGGAATCCTAACTGCAAGACCATATAGGATAAAGTTTTCACTGAAATAAGAGATATGAAAATTTTTAGTTGAAACAATCTCTGCTTTCAGTCTAGGCTGTCTGGCGGCCAGGCTAGCTCTCAGGCGGCCAGGCTAGCTCTCACCATGCTGTTGCTAGGTAGTGTGGCCGAGTGGTCTAAGGCGCTGGATTTAGGCTCCAGTCTCTTTGGAGGCGTGGGTTCAAATCCCACCGCTGCCAGCAACACCTTTCTTGGAATGCAGGCATTCAAAACTCACCATAGCCTAATAATGCTGCTCTGTATGTATATTGTGCTGTGGTTATTTGTGCATAATAATACTAGAGGTCCCCCACCTAATAAAATGCCTGATCATCTTTCTTTCAAAAGTTATGGTCTCATATCTCAACACTACCAGCAGCACAGTTGCTTTAAGGCTCTGGCTTCTATTTGGAGGCACAGGTCTAACAAGTCACAAGATGAAGATTAAGCATGTGGATTCTAAAAGTCATAGGAACAAAGATCAAAATTGGTCTTTCTGCCATTCACCTTTCTTTTGACAAAGCAAATTGTATTGTTAGTTGAGTAAAACCAGACATTTTTGGGCTGTTGCAAAAAAACTTTCCCATACCGGGAGTTGAACCCGGGCCACCTGGGTGAAAACCAGGAATCCTGACCGCTAGACCATATGGGACAAGGATCTGTTTGAAATGTGTGAGATATCAGTTATCAAGATTTTTGGTTGAAACAAGTTCTCTGCTTAGAGTCCAGTCTAGGCTGTCTGGCGGCCAGGCTAGCTCTGACCACATTTCTGCAGGTAGTGTGGCCGAGTGGTCTAAGGCGCTGGATTAAGGCTCCAGTCTCTTTGGAGGCGTGGGTTCAAATCCCACCACTGCCAGCAACATCCAAGCCTCCCTGCGAATGTAGGCATGCAAGATCCACTAATGACTATTAATGCTGCTCTGTATGTATACAATCTGTGCACTAAATAACAGAGTTTCCCCATTCAATATTAACACAATAGTCAAGCTTTCTTTCGAAAGTTATGGCTTCAAATCCCAACATTACCAGCAGCACAGTTGCTTTAAGGCTCTGGCTTCTTTTTGGAGGCATGGGTTTAGTTTGGAATGCTGCTCATTTAAAATAACACTGTAGCTGTACAAAAGCAAATGTTCATCGTGTAAAAAAATGCCAATTCCTGTTGAGCTATCTAAACCATAGGATATCCCACAATGGCTGTAGAAAACTCTTGCCTCTCTTGGGTGACAAGGGTTCGAATCCCACCACTGCCCTTAGTTGAATCCAACATGGTGAATATCCTGGGATTTATGTCTCCACTCTTGTGTTCCACGTAGAGTACAGCTTCTGCTCTAACAAGTCACAAGATGAAGATTAAGCATGTGGATTCTAAAACTCAGAGGAACAAAGATTAAAATTGGTCTTTCTGCAATTTATGTCATATTTGACAAAGGAAATTTTATTGTTAGTTGTGTAATACCAGCCTTTTGGGCATACTGTAAAAAATTTTTTTTTTCCCATATCAGGGCTCGAACCCAGGACACCTGGTAGACAACCAGGAATCCTAACTGCAAGACCATATAGGATAAAGTTTTCACTGAAATAAGAGATATGAAAATTTTTAGTTGAAACAATCTCTGCTTTCAGTCTAGGCTGTCTGGCGGCCAGGCTAGCTCTCAGGCGGCCAGGCTAGCTCTCACCATGCTGTTGCTAGGTAGTGTGGCCGAGTGGTCTAAGGCGCTGGATTTAGGCTCCAGTCTCTTCAGAGGCGTGGGTTCAAATCCCACCACTGTCCTTAGTTGAATCCAACATGGTGATTATCCTGGGATTTATGTCTCCACTCTTGTGTTCCACGTAGAGTACAGCTTCTGTCACAAGATGAAGATTAAGCATGTGGATTCTAAAACTCAGAGGAACAAAGATCAAAACTGGTCTTTCTGCCATTCATCTTTCTTTTGACAAAGCAAATTGTATTGTTAGTTGAGTAAAACCAGACATTTTTGGGCTGCTGCAAAAAAAACTTTCCCATACCGGGAGTTGAACCCGGGCCGCCTGGGTGAAAACCAGGAATCCTGACCGCTAGACCATATGGGATAAGGATCTGTTTGAAATATGTGAGATATCAGTTATCAAGATTTTTGGTTGAAACAAGGCAAATGTTCATCGTGTAAAAAAAAAGGCCAGTTCCTGTTGAGCTATCTTAACCATAGGATATCTCACAATGGCTGTAGAAAACTCTTGCCTCTCTTGGGTGACATGGGTTCAAATCCCACCACTGCCCTTATTTGAGTCCAACATGTTGATTATCCTGGGATTTGTATTAGTTGAGTAAAACCAGACATTTTTGGGCTGCTGCAAAAAATCTTTCCCATATAAACTTCAAACTAAACCCATGGCTCCAAATAGAAGCCAGAGCCTTAAAGCCAATGTGCTGCTGGCAGTGTTGGGATTTGAAGCCATAACTTTTGAAAGAAAGCTTACAGTTTAAAATCTGTCTTTCTGCCATTCATCTTTCTTTTGACAAAGCAAATTGTATTGTTCGTTGAGTAAAACCAGACATTTTTGGGCTGTTGCAAAAAAACTTTCCCATACCGGGAGTTGAACCCGGGCCGCCTGGGTGAAAACCAGGAATCCTGACCGCTAGACCATATGGGACTAGGATCTGTCTGAAATATGTGAGATATCAGTTATCAAGATTTTTGGTTGAAACAAGTTCTCTGCTTAGAGTCCAGTCTAGGCTGTCTGGCGGCCAGGCTAGCTCTGACCACATTTCTGCAGGTAGTGTGTCCGAGTGGTCTAAGGCGCTGGCTTAAGACTCCAGTCTCTTTGGAGGGGTGGGTTCAAATCTCACCACTAGGAAGGAGAGTGTTGTCACCAAAGCATACCTAGACCCCAAAAATGAAGGAGAGGCTGATTGAGCTGTAACATGAGCACAAGTGCCTATATAATTGCCATAACATAAGGCATCATTAGTCCTGGTCAAACCAACTAAGGCTAAGTGGACTTAATGAATGTAACTGCACTATAGTTTCATTATCTGTTGTCTGCCTATCAAAAACATTTTAATTGGGTAATGGCCAAGAAGCCATGGACAACTGACTGAAGCCATGCTGAGTTTTTTTTTAGTTTTTCCACAGTCTGATGGAGGGTCTAGGGAAAGGGGATATTGTCTTGTTCATCCTGCTTGTATATTTACTGTCTTTGTTTTTGCCCCCCTGAGTATCATATTACATAATTAAACCACATTTCAACTTCACATCATCCACATCAAGCAGATCCTGGAGCTCTATGTAGAGAAAAGTATACATGTTCAGAGGGAAACTTTGTATGGATAGGTGGCAGAAATGCTATGAACATCTCTGTGATCACTGTTCATTGTTGACTAAAATACATGTGCTCAAATCAGTGCAAAAACAAATGGCTCCTAAAGTATCTCCTCTTCTAAGGTGTTGGGTCCTGCTTCTAAAGGAGACCAAAGCTACAGAGCACTCTTTTGTATGAAACCTACTGAACTTGGATTGTTTCCTGATGTCTTTCCTCATGGATCATACACTGGTCTTAGTCTTTCATTTCTCTGACAAGGCTTCTTTTTACATAATCTCTGACGGTTTCGCAGCTTATGGTAAAGCATCTAAGGAAACTGTAAATATTAACCCTTCTTCTAAATGAGGCCATAATGTTCTAAAGCAAGATGTGAAAATATATATCATGCAGTAACAGTGTAATTATTTTTGTATGAGGCTGGTGAGCCCATGCTGAATTTATTTAGTCTACTTCTATTTTACCACAAAATAGAGGTATTGGTTATTAAATCCAAAGATCACTAAAACCTCACCCAAGTGTTTTAGAGAGCTTTTAGATTTTACTTTGGGGTCCATAAATGTAGCCTCACCAAGATCACAATTATCTAAACTGGCTGCGCTATGTTGACAAAAAAAAAAAAAAAGTTATTGCAATTAAATTGATTAGGGGCCATAATTATTAAACAAAAATATATTGTAGACAATGTGTACATTACATACATGGCTGTAATTTTACCCTTAATTTTCACTGTCTGCATACATGCATTATATATTCCTATATGTGATAATTTTTTTGAGTTAAGATTTATGTCATATATTCATATATGTATGAAGTATATTTCTGGTCAATTAAAAAGTTTTAATATATGATTGCATTATTTTTTATAGCTATTCTTTAGAATATTTCAAACTTACGGTACATTTCCAGCACTGTGAAAATATTTTGCTGTACTTGGAAATAAACAGGTAACCAAAATGTTACTTTTTTAAAGGACAGCCATTAAGCTCTTTTCCATATACAAACACAGATGCTTAGGTCTACTAATACAACATAACTGATTCATAAATAAATAAATAAAGTAAACGCCCAGAGTGCTCTGATTGGCCCAGGGGTCTTCTACTACAGATCCTCTGACCCTAGTACCACCCAATCACTTGTGTATTGGTTGAGTACATTCAAACAGTTACATGAGGGCCTGGGCTCGAGTAATTTGTGACCTCACAATATCTTTCAGGAGCAAAGAGACTTACAATATTTATAAGAAAAATGTTCCAGGCCTATTCCACCACTTTCATGTTGTGTAAAGGCACAATTACAGTGAATCTGCAGACAACTGAGCATACCAAATTTTTCTATTCTGTGTTTTATAGGGTGTTTCAAGTGATAATTACAGCCTGTTGAGTATATGATGCAGAGCCCCAGTAAGCATTTAGTGTTCTGATCAAGTCTTGTTCTTATTGATTTATCTGTCTCTGCACAAACATTCACTGACTGCCCATTGCTCTAATTAATGGTTTAATCACTAATTAATGGCTTTAAGAGTGAAATTCTTTACAAATTTGGCATTAATGTGACAAACAGAACAGTTCTTTAATTGGATTTGATTGTATTTTTGTGTATCTATTGTATCTATCTATTGTGAATGGCCATTAACAATGAGGTGAAAGCTACTGACTGCTTTTTTAGTCTCCATCAAACGACTGCTGCATCTAATGATTTGCCAAAGGATTCCTCGCATTCCTTTGAGAGCTGTATATTTTAAATGTTTTGAAAAGTTGAAAAATGTATTTGGAGGCCTTTTTTTATGACCCAAAGGTAGAGCAGGTGAGGGAACTTGTAAACAACAGATTTGTCTGGTCCCAACATTGTGCTCATCTTTAAAAAAGCCCACCAGAGAGGAAGTGGGTCAACTCGAGTTCTCCTCAAAGACTGTGGTGATTGATCGAAGTAATGTTGTTCTGCTCATATTCTGCATCCAATTAGTGCTGATGTATGGTGACTGCGTGCTGTTTTAATGACCACAGTGGGCGGGAGATGATCGGGCCTAATGTCATTTGTCTCTCTAATTACGTGTTTATCTCAGCTCAGTCTGCAGAGGCTCTCTGCCGAGCCCTGTGTAAACCTGTGTGCCACTGTTTGTCCCGTACAACACCCCGTAAGAGCAAAGTCGTGATTAACATGCAGAGGTTATGGTGCAGGGGCACGGGCCCAGCATGAATCACCATTAAACCTTGACACTGCACAGGGTCACATTAACGCTTACTACAAAGCTGCTTTCAATATTCACCTTATAACATTTCAAACCAGTGTGAGAGAATTGGGCTATTTGACGTTTCTACTCTTCTATTGTCCAGATTTTAAACAATATTTCCATGAATCATCCATGCATAGAGAGCTACAGTTGCACAGTGTTGTACAATGTATATTATCCTCACCTTAAACAACACAAAATATGCTTTAGTGTCAAATATGTAAATAACAAAATAGAAAAGAACAATGACTAGCTAAAAATTAATCACAGCTGAGCATATAATCAGGCAGTCTAGGTAAGAAAATAAAATATATATAGCTGAGAAAGTCCTTGATTCAAACATGGGTGTTGACATTTTTTCACATCAACCCACTGAAGCACTCACTTTACGGTTACCATTTTCTGCAAATTTAGGTCTGCTTATCTACAATTGTATATATAGTATTTTAATAGCAACATGTGTTAGCTTTACTAAAATACTCAAATAATGGTATCACAACATGTCATATCATACTGAATCATATTGATGAATATAAAGTGGTTTGTACGGTGGCCCAGATGGCTCACTATAACACATTTTTATCTTTTTTTTTTTTTAAAAAGCTAGTAAATAAGCCTCACTGTCTGTCAGGTGTTTTAATATACTTCTTCAATGTCCCATTAGTCTGTTAATGCTAATGCTAATGTAGCACCCAACCCAAGTAGCTAGGCATTAATCCCTTATTAATGTAGTGATAGTACTGTAGGTGGGGCCCTGGGTACGTTTAGGTATAACTAATGAACTAATATGAATACAGGAGAAACAATACTAATCAGTTTTTAACCAACTACAAATACTAATGAATTTAATTATGGCGGTGCCTCCACTTAGCAGGTAAAATATGAATGAGTCTGTTTTTTAAAACCCACTAAGAATGATGAAATATAGCTTTTTAAATCCTACTTAAGTCTATGTAACCTTTATAATGAAATCTAAATCTGTAAAATATATATGACACAACACATTAAAGTTTAAATCCAAAGAAGATTTTAGTTAATAAAACTATTGAAAAATAAATAAAAGGGAAAAATTAAAGCTTGTGGTGTATCCAAATACACGGTGTAAATGATTGGCAACTTCACAAAATCAGTAAACCGTTTTGTATAACATTAGGATCACACAATCAATTTCCACTTTAAGTTCAGTTCAGAATGTTACCTATTAATTAACAACCACGTCTTTGAGCTCATAAATGAAACCGTTGCAGGCCTGATACCGTTGCTTGGGTTCGTAGTGACCAGAAAAAACACAAAATGGTCGCTTCACTTGTTACACAAGCTGAAATAAAATGCACGTGCTTTGATTTACTCACGAATCCTTTTGGTCAGGTGTGAGGGCTAAGTTGAGGCCTTGTCCGTGACCATGCAGTCCTGCTCGACAACGTGATTGGAGTTAGCTTTACCACGCCGTTGTTGGTGGAGTACACTTGGGAGAAACTGCGACTGGTTCAACAGGGAAATCCAGAGAATTCCTCTCGGTCCACTGTGCATTAAAAGTCTCCATTAAGTCTTCATAAATTCAACTAAAGCTCCTATACTTTACATATATTAGCTCGCGCTAAATTGCTAACATGCTAACTCGCGATTAGCATTATACACCTACACCTTAAACATTTCGTCTAAGCACAAAATAAGATACATCGAGTACTCACTCATCACAGGATTAAACGGTCCAAACACAGAATGTAGACTCTGCATCCACAAATACCTTAAGACCATTTTCCTCTTAACTTGGTTTCTCAACCTCCTTCAGGTAAAACGCAGCAGCCGAGTGCCGCAGGCCTAGAGGTGTTTTACACTCGCCTCTCATAGCTCCCGCCCTCTCACATCTGATTGGACATTAGGTTCGCATCAACCAATGTAATAAAACAAAATACAAGATTGACAACACAACAAACTAGGTTGTAGAAAAAGCACGCCTCAGAGATAATATCTCAAACAAGCTTGTGGCAAAATACAGCGTTTTATCTAAAATAAATGACAAAAAACAGTGGTTTGCTTATAGCTATTTTTAACTATTTATACACACTTTTAACACTTTTGCACTGATGAAATAGTTTTTTAAATGTGATTTCTACAATTTTTATAGAACATTTTAACTTGTTTTCAACATATTTATAACATATTTACAATTATTTATTTAAAAGACAGTATTTATATTTTAGCCTGTAACGTCTGAAATAAATATTTTAGACTGGGCTACATCCTCCCCCTTCTAAAAGGTTTAGATGTCCTCATCTAACTATAGAGTTTAAACTTAGATTTAGAGGGGCATGTTTTAGGATGTTTAGAGTGTTTTTCAAGATTGGTATTGTCTCTGGTACTGAGGTTCAACTGAATGACCATGCCTTGGTGTACTATAGTCACAGGTTCTTCAGTTTGCGTTCCAGGTTTGTCATAAGTCAAGCGGATGACTGGTTTCACTTTTCGCGCTGACTTTCTGGTTTCAGGACTTGGGTGACTTCTCAACTCCACGTCTGTGTCTTCAGCAGTATCATTGGTATCTGCTTCCACATGTGAAAGTTGACATTCTTCTTCTTGTAAAACTTCAGATTGTCCTTCCTCCGACTCCGGTTCACTCTCAGACGAGGGCGAATTTTCAGAGTGAGCAAGTGCTGTATTAGGTCTGTCCAGTATGAAAACTTGTCTCCTGACATTGTCATGATCATTAATTGGATACTCATAGACATGCTCGTACTCAGGTTCTGAGTCTGAAGAAACATTAAATGTTTGAGCGTTGTGGTCACGTGTTTGATGTCTAAAAGCATGTTGTCTTCGGGTAACTGGTGGTCTGACTCTTTCAGTTTGTTCCGAGTTATCTGGAATTCTGACGAGATAACCGATCGGAAGAAGATGGTCTCTGTGTAAAGTTTTGACACTTCCAGTTCCTTGTTCTGGTTTGACTTTGTATACTGGTAAGTTCGGCAACTTTTTGATTACGACATAGGGTATTGATTTCCATCTGTCTTGTAGTTTGTGTTTCCCGGTAAGGCCAACGTTTCTTATGAGGACTCTGTCTCCTTCATGTAGAGGTTGATCTCTTACTCTTTGGTCATAGCGTGATTTGTTTCTCAGATGGTTCTTTGTCGCACTCTCAGTAGCTAAATGGTAAGCTTGTTGAAGTTCTTTCCTCATTTTGTCGACATACTGTAGGTGAGATGTTTCGGAATCACCATCAAGAACAGCACCAAAACAGAGGTCAATGGGCAATCTCGCATTACGTCCGAACATTAAATAGTAAGGAGAATAGCCTGTAGACTCATTTTTTGTGCAGTTATACGCATGTACTAACTGACTGATATGTTGGCTCCAGTTTTGTTTTTTTACATTTTCAAGAGTTCCAAGCATTGAGAGAAGTGTTCTGTTGAAACGTTCCGGTTGAGCATCCCCTTGTGGATGATAGGGTGAGGTTCGTGATTTTCGAATTCCAAGCATGGACAGGAGTTCTTTTATAAGGCGGCTTTCAAAGTCTCGACCTTGATCTGAGTGTATTCTGGCTGGTAGTCCGTAATGAACAAAGTACTTCTCCCATAATACTTTAGCAACAGTGACTGACTTTTGGTCTTTTGTAGGAAACGCTTGGGCGTACCTTGTGTAATGATCGGTTACTACTAGTACATTGGCAACTCCTTTGTTGTCTGGCTCTATTTGAAGAAAATCAATGCAGACCAGATCTAAGGGACCATTACTAGTGATTTGGTTCAGTGGTGAGGAACGTTGTGGGAGCGTTTTTCGGGAAATACAACGTCCACACGTTTTGATATACTGTTCCACTTCGGCATTCATTCGAGGCCAATAGAAACGATCTTTTAGAAGTTCTGTGGTTTTCTCAACACCAAGATGTCCACATTCATCATGTAACGATCTCATTACACTGGTTCTGTATCTTTCTGGTAAAACCAGTTGCTTGTTGACCGTGCCATTGGGCAGTTTTCTCTGTCTGTATAGTATTTCATTTTTTAATTCGAGTTTTGAGCTCTCGCGGCTCAGTAAAGTCACATCAGGTGGATGATTGTTAGATGGGACACGTTCTCCAGTTTGGATGGTTTGTTTTACTGGACCGATGACTGGGTCAAGATCTTGAGCAATTTGCAAGTCTTTGGGAGTCAACTGATCAAACGTGGTCGCTTTTAGGCTTATTGGAAAAACATAAGCTTCTGGAATCGCTGATGGAAGGACTCCAAGTTGGTCTACTAGCCTAACAGGGGACTTGGTAGTTTCAGTGGTGGATTCCTTTTTACAAATGGCTTTTATGGCAGACTGTGGAACATCTGTCCATTGCTCAGTGTAACTGGTGTACTGTCGAGATAATAGGTCAGCGTCTATGTTGTGACGACCAGGACGATATTGGATGTTGAAGTCATATGTGGCTAAAGCTGCAAGCCAACGATGTCCAACAGCATTTAGTTTTGCTGTGGTCAACACGTATGTCAAGGGATTGTTGTCTGTTCTAATCGTGAACTTAGCTCCGTAGAGGTAGTCATGAAACTTGTCCACAACTGCCCACTTCAGTGCCAAGAACTCCAGTTGATGGACAGGGTAATTTCGTTCAGAGTCACTGAGTTTTCGGCTAGCAAAGGCAACGAGCTTGAGGCCCTCAGGGTACTCTTGGTTAAGCACGGCACCTAATCCATTCATGCTAGCATCTACGTGCAGGATATAAGGTTTGGTGGGATCTGCAAACGCTAACACGGGAGCATTGGTCAGACAGTCAATAATCTTTTTGAATGCTTGTTGACAGGATTGGTCCCAGCGCTCTTTGAATGGTTCAGAAGGTTTGAGGTAAGTCTTTGTTGATTCCTTGGTTTGAGCCTTCTTATTTTTTTGAGTAGGTGGGTAACCTTTTGTGAGTTCGGTTAAGGGACGGACAATGCTTGAGTAGCTTGCAATGAATCTGCGGTAATACCCACAAAAACCGAGAAAAGAGCGAAGGGACTTAAGATCGGTTGGCTCTGGCCAGTTTTTGACAACTGCAACTTTCTCTGGATCGGTGGCTATACCGGCTTCTGAAACAATATGGCCTACATACTTTACTTGAGATTGACAGAACTGACATTTGTCTATTGACACTTTAAGACCAAATTCCTCAAGGCGATCTAAGACTTTTAGAAGACGTTGCTCATGCTCTTCAAGTGTTTTGCCGAAAACAATAATGTCGTCAAGGTACACTATGACTTGGAGAAGGTGCATATCGCCAACAGCTTTCTCCATAAGCCGCTGAAAAGTGGCAGGGGCTCCTGTGATACCTTGCGGCATTCTTTCAAATTGGTAGAATCCGAGGGGGCAGATAAATGCAGTCTTTTCCTTATCTTGCTCGGACATGGCTATCTGATAATATCCACTCCTAAGATCAAGGACTGAGAACCATTTGCTGCCTGAAAGACAATCTAAAGCATCGTCGATACGAGGGATGGTATACTGGTCTGGGATGGTACGACTGTTTAGAGTTCTGTAATCAATGCAGATTCTGATCGAGCCATTCTTTTTTCGTACAACTACGATAGGTGAAGCGAATGGGCTACGAGACTCTTTAATGATACCTGCAGCTAACAACTGCTGTAAGTGGTGTCGTACGTCCTCAATGTCGGCTGGTGCTAAACGACGCGATCGCTCTCTGAAAGGAGTAGAATCGCTAAGGCGGATGTGGTGTTCTACGTCTTTCGCTAACCCCACGTCCCATTCATTGAGAGAGAAAACATTTTGCCTTTCAGCTAGCTTTTGCTGTAACCTTGTCTTCCATTCTTTGGGGACAGGTGAATCGCCAAAATCGAAGAGTCCTGAGTCTAAAGTACTAGTCTCAGACTCTAGAGCTTCCGGGTTTGTGACTACATCCACTACATGCATCTCAGCAATAACCGTTCCTACTTGAATAGAGGTAGGTTTCTCTGACTCATTATGGAGTAGGACGGTAAAACTGTTCTCATCTATGTCACTCTCAGAAAGAACACCTGGCTGTACTAACACGCCAGATGGGAGTTGGGACATAGCTGGCGCATCAACCAAGACAATATCTTGGGGCTTAGTAGCTTTCTGCTCTACTCTACAAGTGGCATAAAACCTTTCACCTGGAGCAATGGTAAGTGGCCCTAGACCTTGCCATTTAACTTGTCCTATGGGGTTGTCTGCTGCATGTGACTTTAAAGACTGAGTTTGTATTTGGTCATAGACTGCTTGTATTCTCATGGAGTTGACTTTACACTCGCTACCGCTCTCCTTACACAATTGAAATAGGCGTTGGAACAGAAAAGCATTTGTTCCCACAACTACAGGGGTTTCATGACCTTGTGGTGGCTCGGGACAGATGAGAGCGAGGACATTAACAGGCCCTTTAACACCTGCTACATCCTCAGGAAACTCCATCTCTACCACTACATACCCACAGTAAGGATACGACTCTGCTGATAGACCCCAGATAGCTAGACTGGAAATGGGATGTATCGGGACTGTTGGTATATTGGCTTTGTACCAATCTTCAAAAATGATCGTCACTGTTGACCCAGAGTCCATAAGACCATTGCATGAGATGTCATTGACTTTGATAGGTGCTATGGATGATGGACCAATAAGACCTTCAGGTATGTCCGCACTTGGGGTTGGGACATTTGCAATATTGACTCGAGCGACACACTCATCTCGATCAGCTGTGCTGTCTTTTTGTCCCTCAGTACTTCCGCGAACTTGACGAATGAGTTTTCTGATTACTTTTTGCGTGTTCTCAGGGGCTGTGCATTTGGTTGCAATATGGCCATTCTCTCCACATCTATAACAGAAGTAGTCGACCTCTTTATTACTCTTTGGCTTAGATGTAGTGGACTTTGGACTGAAATCTGCGTTGAATTTAGGATAGTGGCCTTTGTCTTTTACATTTAGTTTTGGCTTTACTGACATGACGCTTAACTGGGTTTTTAGCGCTTTGACTTCTTTTCTTAACTGTTGCACTTCATTGCTTGTGTCTGATTTGTCCTTTTTCTTTTCTCTGGACTCTTTCTTGTGACTTGCCTCTGTAGACAGTGACTGCTTGTTTAGCTCTTTGAGCTTTGCTCTTAGCTCTTGAACTTCAGTCTGAAGATCAGGTTGCTGACAGCCTTCTGAGTCTGTTTCACTTCCTACCTGTACTGCACGCACATACTGTCTTTGTGCTGGTTTTTTGAGCTTTTGTCGTGCTGCTTCACGTTCCTCTTCTTCACGAATCTCCTTTAGTAGGCTTAGAAATGCTGGGGGATCACTTCTCCTTTCTCTCAGATTTAACTGAAGAAGCATGAGATCTGATTCAGTTGCACCTTTAATGAGTTGCTCCAGCCTTGCTTTGTGGGCTTCACTGACTGGTAGGCCTCCTTTTTGCACTACTCTGTTCAACATCCTTTCCAATCTGAGCAAGAAGTCAGACAAACACTCGCCGTGTCTTTGGTGCATTGCTCTGAATGTAAGGTACAGTTCTTCTCCGGATTCTGAGGTTCCAAAGGTACTTTCCAGTGCCTGTATGTAGTCCATATGGCTTGCTATGGGATTAGTCGTGCGTACTGCTTGAATAATCTCCAAAGCTGGTCCTTTTGAGACTCTCAACAATCCTCCTTCGTTTCTCTTTGTCTGAGCACTCATACTCTTCAATCATGAACTTTGCTTGTTCTAGCCAGCTGTCCAAATTGTCTTCCCCAGGTGGAGTAGGGTGGACTCCAGAGAAGCCTCTGAGGCGCTTGTAGGAACTGCTTTCATTTGACTTTGGCTGCAAAACATCACTTACTGCGCGGATAATTGACTCAGGACTGCTGTTCCATGAAGTGGTAGGAGCATATAGTCTTTTAATGTCATCCATTGTTTTTCCTTCATCCAGTAGAAATTTGTCCAGTTTCTCGGTGAATAGATCTGGGTCTGTTTCTGGTTCAGCAAAAACTATGGTCCATCTAATTCCTTCTTTGGAGATCACTTCTGGCGGAACTTTAGTAAAGTCAATTTCTTCACGGCATTCGCATAAAATGGTCAAGGTTTGGGTTGTGGCATCAAACATTTTGCCTCTTACTCTTACCTTGCCCAAGGCTTTTATTTCTTCTAATGTTGCCTCTACAGCAGATATCTCCTCATCTTCTGGTACTCCAAGCACTATGATGGCATGTGACTGGTCAAGCCCTTCCCCTCTGCACCAGTTAGAAAAATCAGGTTGTGCAAGATTACTTTTAGCGGCCATTGTTTAAATAAGATAGTTTTAACTTGAGAAAAAAAAAAAAAAAAAAAAACCAAAAACTGAAGGTCACTTTAAGAAAACTGAGGTTACGTTTAGTAATTTTTAAGGCTACAGTAGATTTAGGTCTAAAAATTATAAATCTGCTATGTAACAACAGAAAATGAATCCCAGCGGTGCCTCCAATTTGTGTAGCACCCAACCCAAGTAGCTAGGCATTAATCCCTTATTAATGTAGTGATAGTACTGTAGGTGGGGCCCTGGGTACGTTTAGGTATAACTAATGAACTAATATGAATACAGGAGAAACAATACTAATCAGTTTTTAACCAACTACAAATACTAATGAATTTAATTATGGCGGTGCCTCCACTTAGCAGGTAAAATATGAATGAGTCTGTTTTTAAAACCCACTAAGAATGATGAAATATAGCTTTTTAAATCCTACTTAAGTCTATGTAACCTTTATAATGAAATCTAAATCTGTAAAATATATATGACACAACACATTAAAGTTTAAATCCAAAGAAGATTTTAGTTAATAAAACTATTGAAAAATAAATAAAAGGGAAAAATTAAAGCTTGTGGTGTATCCAAATACACGGTGTAAATGATTGGCAACTTCACAAAATCAGTAAACCGTTTTGTATAACATTAGGATCACACAATCAATTTCCACTTTAAGTTCAGTTCAGAATGTTACCTATTAATTAACAACCACGTCTTTGAGCTCATAAATGAAACCGTTGCAGGCCTGATACCGTTGCTTGGGTTCGTAGTGACCAGAAAAACACAAAATGGTCGCTTCACTTGTTACACAAGCTGAAATAAAATGCACGTGCTTTGATTTACTCACGAATCCTTTTGGTCAGGTGTGAGGGCTAAGTTGAGGCCTTGTCCGTGACCATGCAGTCCTGCTCGACAACGTGATTGGAGTTAGCTTTACCACGCCGTTGTTGGTGGAGTACACTTGGGAGAAACTGCGACTGGTTCAACAGGGAAATCCAGAGAATTCCTCTCGGTCCACTGTGCATTAAAAGTCTCCATTAAGTCTTCATAAATTCAACTAAAGCTCCTATACTTTACATATATTAGCTCGCGCTAAATTGCTAACATGCTAACTCGCGATTAGCATTATACACCTACACCTTAAACATTTCGTCTAAGCACAAAATAAGATACATCGAGTACTCACTCATCACAGGATTAAACGGTCCAAACACAGAATGTAGACTCTGCATCCACAAATACCTTAAGACCATTTTCCTCTTAACTTGGTTTCTCAACCTCCTTCAGGTAAAACGCAGCAGCCGAGTGCCGCAGGCCTAGAGGTGTTTTACACTCGCCTCTCATAGCTCCCGCCCTCTCACATCTGATTGGACATTAGGTTCGCATCAGCCAATGTAATAAAACAAAATACAAGATTGACAACACAACAAACTAGGTTGTAGAAAAAGCACGCCTCAGAGATAATATCTCAAACAAGCTTGTGGCAAAATACAGCGTTTTATCTAAAATAAATGACAAAAAACAGTGGTTTGCTTATAGCTATTTTTAACTATTTATACACACTTTTAACACTTTTGCACTGATGAAATAGTTTTTTAAATGTGATTTCTACAATTTTTATAGAACATTTTAACTTGTTTTCAACATATTTATAACATATTTACAATTATTTATTTAAAAGACAGTATTTATATTTTAGCCTGTAACGTCTGAAATAAATATTTTAGACTGGGCTACACTAACACAAAAGAAATCATTACAACAGTACACACAAAAAAGCAGACATTATACATTATTTGTATTTGTGATTAATGCACAGTGGTATGAATGCCTCTTTGCAAAACAAGGCTCCTTTGTTGAGGCTAATTTATTTCTATTTTTTAATTTGATGTTGTTGTGTGAACCATCTAGGCCACCATAGTAATGGGTTGTTGGTTATTCAAGGTTGATCAGAGATGGTCTTAAAAAGGTTTTTTGACCATTTATGGGTTCATGATATATAAAAAGAGATAGTAAAATCTAGTAAAAATAAGTTTTATGATACTTAAAATCAAGGATAATATAACCTAGAGTTCGTATGTAACCATTAGCATGCATGAATGTTTAGTCATTTAAAAGGAACCCTGACTCAATCAATCAAACTTTATTTCAGACTCAATTTGGTCCATATAAAATTGAAAAAAAAATAGCACTTTTTGGGCTTAATATGTTCTTATTGTCCTATTCTACTAAAATTCATTGTTAGTTGCACTTGAAAACTCCCAGTTACTTTAAAAATCGTATATGTTTACTACCTTTTCTGACTATGGAAGTCGCCATGTTTTTACCTGCGCAATGCATTCTGGGACTTTGACGTCATTCGGCAGCAGCTGAGAAGAACGTCAAGGTAAAGTTACCTTGTTTTGGGCAACGTTTTCAATTAGATAGTCTTCAACGGTGGAAACAATGCTGCACTGTGTTGCTTTTGGTTGCAATTTTCAATTGAAGGGCAACAAGAACAGCGACATAAGTCTTTACTGCTTTCCAAGTGATCAAAAGAGGAGATTTGAATGGGTTAAAGCCTGCAGATGAGTCCACTGAAGTCCATTGCTACTGGATTACTACAGGGGAATGAGATCGCGACTGCCGTTAGACGTCATTACCCAGAATGCACTGCAGAGTCAACAACAATGGCGGCATACGATGGAAATGAATTTTTCAAAATTTATAAAAACTAAACAGTCTAAAGTATTTTTGAGAACATGTTTTTATAGCTGAAGCAAATGTTTATTACACAAGGTTATTTAGTCCTACAAGTCGGAGTTTCCTTTAAGGCAAGTTATACCAAATCATGCTGAAGTTGAAATAGTGCCAAATCTGGACTTATTTGTGGAGAAGCCAAAATAGTTGGAAATGTTTTAGGGATCAATGTTGTTTTGGACAGAGTTGTGATAAAATTGGTCAAAATAAAAAAATAATGTGGTTAAGTTGGCAGCAAATTTCTGGTGTCCAAAAAATCAATTGGAATTTCTTAAAAGTTAGTTATTATGTGAGGACTGGATTTAATAGTAAACTTAATCACATAAAACCACAACCATTACCATAAAAAAGCATTAACAGAACCATAACAGTCATTTTGTTTCCTTGCATGACACATTCAAAGCAGATATCTAGAAAATCATATGATGCACATTATCAAACCTGGAATGTTGCTTTTCTAAATCCCAGTTTCTGAAAATTTTCTTTTGGCAGAAGAGTGTTGTCTGGTGACTATGTGCAGCTCAATAGAGATAAACTACTCTGCAAAGAACTTGTGCTGGCCTCACTTTTGTGATATTGAACCACTCCATTCACTGTTAATTGCCTCAGAGTAAGGTTAATTGGCTTGTATTGGAGCCAGGAAATCCAATTAGTTTAGTTGTTATTCCATCTCCATCCACGCATTGATCCTCTTGTTTTGATCACAAAATAATAGTTTCTTACAAATAAGATCAAGAGAGACACTGTGGCAGCTGTGGAAATGGGAACTTGATTTGAATTCATTCCTAATGGGGTTGAGGCGCAGACAAAGAGCAATTTCACTCTGTTAAAAGTTGGAACTGCACAGAAGGAGTTGGCAGTAAAGTGGAAAATAGAAGCGGGGGTGGTTCGGCTGGGAGTGGGCTCTGTGAACCAGAAAATCACACTTCTCACCTCTCAGACATGATCCTACTCCTCTCTCTGTGGTCCTCATAATGCAGGGGCAACACTAGACAAAAGAAGACCGTCTTTAATTCTAACTGACAGTCCTTAGCCTACTTTCACTTTCACACGGATCTGTCAGACGGCTAAACATTGCTGTGGTTATATAACTGTTTAAAATTAAATAGAACATTAAACATTACAATAAGGAGGATTTTCAAGAGAATGTTTTAAGCTAACTGCTCATTGTAGCTTAAAATCCAGGTCATATTTGGCACAGTGTGACAGTTTGAAAGATCACACAGTCGTATGGCGCACGTTTGCAGAGGAAACATATTTGACTTATCTGACTAAATTCTGCTATGACCTATTTCAAATTACCATCAGAGTGTGCTGGATGACTAGGTAAATAAATGTATGCTAACTCAACACTGGAACTCAGTTGTCTTCCTTTTTTAAAACTGCCATGTGAACGCCATCAAATTGACACTGGATGATAGTGCCTATTCTTGAGCACAGCGTATGCATAATCAACCCTATGCTAATGACTTATCTCCATCTTATCTCTTCTGTTGCTCCTTGTTTTCCAAGCCCTATTGTGTTTTTGTTTTCTCTGTTTTCTAAGCACATGAATATTAAAAGTTAATGCTCGTTGACGACGAATTGTAGCCTGCAACATGTTTTTGATTGCATCACACAGTGTGACAGGAGTTTTAGTGGGAGTCACATCCAGGAGTTTTTTTTGAATGAATGGTAGCTTCTTTGAGGTGTGACTGACTCCTCTTGAAATGTTCCTCCTACAAATACAGTAACATAAGGAAATAAAGACAGAGGATGGACAGAAGACTCACCTCTCCATTTTTCTAGAGTAGGGGTGTCAAACTCGTAAGGTTCAGGGGTCACATTCAGCCCAAGTTGATCTCAAGTTGGCTGGACTAGTTTTGACAAACACGCACTCACAATATGCCTTTGTTGCTAATGCTATTTTGCTAACAGTAATGTAGCTAACGTTGACTACTGCATCACTGACCTCTCGGCTACCGGTAAAAACAGACTGCAGTTTCCTCAGACAAGTCAATATTTCATTTACCTTCTCTCTTCTCAGTTGTTCTTGCTGCTGTAATATATTTTGAGAGTCATAATGATGCCAAATTTTATATTCCCAAAGCACTGTAACTTGCTGCATTATTCACCACTGTGAATAAATAGGAATGGTATACTACACCCTGCGCCCAAAGGCATTTGGGTAATGAAGGTGCCACAGAGGGTAATTTTGAGAGTAATTGCATTGCTGTCATCTGCTGTTCAGTTCACAGTAAACAGTGCGACTCCCAAGTGGACAAATTGGGAATATCAGTTACTTTAATATCAGTTAAAGTCTTTTATGTAATTTTCTCACTTTCTAAATTGATCCCATGGGCCGGACTGTTCCCTCTGGCAGGCTGGTTTTGGCCCACGGGCCACATGTTTGACACCCCTGTTCCGTAGGATCACAGGTGTGAATAAAGAGCATTAATGTAATATTTAATACAAACCTTGCATGTTATATCTTCAAAATTATAATCTTGTTTTACAAAGTGAAACATGGTTAAATGTCTACATATTACATTTTTCAAAAACTTCTGTTGTATTTATCTACTTTTTTATGGTAGGATGTACAATTCTTGCAGTTGTGTGTTTGGGAGTCACATCTGTTTATATTCTGTGTGAAAAAAGTAAAAATATACAGTATAAATATATTACACCATGTTAAGGGCATTAAAATTAAATAAAATTTTAAAATGAATTATTTCGCTCTTTTCACTGGACCCTTCTATCGAGTATATATTACATATACCTCCTGACAATACACAATATACACAATATACTATTTAGTATACTATTTAGTTTAGTGTTACAGTATTGGCATAACAATAGAAATAAAAATAATCATCCTCTCTGGACCAAGGTAATGTTATTGTAATAAAATGTTGCACGTAGGCTCAATTACCTAAAAACATGATTAGTATTAGTTTTTAAAGAGCTCTAGAGAAAGTGCCACTACATGAAGTAAAGCAAAAATATAGCCACAATATATATTTTTTTCCATCTATTGCTATTTTAGAGCCACAATAATGACCCTTACCCAATGTCAGCTGAGAAAATATAGTTTTGAAAAATCGCCACATTTCCAACCAAAGCCCATTCTATAAAATAGTGTGTAGGGAGCCATTTGGTGGGCTGTAAAGAGATGTGTATATAAAGAGGCAGAGCAGAGTGAGGTCATGACAGATGGGTCCAGACGAGGAGCTGAGGCTGGATGAACTGATGGATGCAGAGATGAAGAGACACGCAGATGAATGGAGCGCTGCTGAAAAGTCGACAGCGGTGACAAATGGGCCCAAGATGAATGTTGTGGCCTCAACACAAAGAATACCTGACGCTCCACCCTTCAACACCACTGTCCAACAAAACCCAGGCTCCACATATTCCATTGCAGAATTCCATACTTTTTCCAGACTTATATTGCAAAGCTTGTTGATGGATTTTTCTGACCATGTGTGACATATTTGCTCTACAATGGTGGCTTGGGGTCATTGGAGGTGAAAACGCATAGCTGGGAGAAGGGAGGTGGTAAATGTCAATGAATGTTTAAGCTGTAGATATAGCAGAATAAAAAAAACTGCAAACAGCCATGGTTGTATGCTGGATTATTGAAATACTGAGGTCCAAACAAGTTTTAAGCGAGTAGAGAGGTTGAGATCCAGACCCCAGCGACCTCAGATTAGCTATGTTCCACATATGAGTTGGTGGAAGGAGAAAATTTCAAATAAAAGTACGGTTACATGGGCAAAATAATACTCAATTACAAATAAATGTACTACTCAAATAAAAGTACAAATTACTAACCACTTGTGTTTAATAAATTATCAAAAACCACTGACAAAAAAAAACCAAAAAAAAAACCTTTAAGCCCAGTTTCCATGGGGACTGTACAGTGTGGGATGGTTCTAGCCCATTCCCATTACCAAAAGGAGTCTGAAGTGTCCCCAACAGTGTACCGTATCATACCACGGGTCCAGGTCTGGCATTGTGGTACGCTAAAAAGTACATATCTTGGTGTGTGATGCATGAAAATCACTTGAGTAATGCAATGAGTGGACACTTGTAATCCCACTATGCTAATGCCTCTGTTGGATTATTGCACCGTTTGAGGGATCTGATTGTGGCTAATGTTTGGTGGTTTTCTGCTCCACTGCAGAGGGAATGGCAAGGGTTTATTTTGTGAGTATGTGTGTGTGTGTGTGTGGTTAAAAGTCAATGACGATTAGCATAAGAAGAGGGAAGGGCAGGTCACTCGATGCATATTCCACAGCCCATTGGCTCCAGAGTATTAATAATAAAACAGCGGCATGAATAAGACCTGCTTACTTCACTAAGAGCTGGGCTAAAATCCATTACACATCAATTGTTTTCCATCTCAACACCTTCCTGTGTTTCAGTTAATGATCTGTTCCAGTGTTCCAGTATGTGCGAATGCTTGTTTTCTCTAACCACACCTCGTTCTGACCACATGGTCCTTGAGAATTTCCATGAATATCTTGTTGTTTATGTATGTGTTCCATCACATCCTACATATTCAGTCACATCACATTAAAATGCATTAAAATTAAGTTTCCACTCTAAATTTACTAGTGGAGATGATAGGTGGAGATGGAGTATGATAAGGGCCACGGTTACCTTTCTTTTGAACTTTTTACGACATTGTGGCCAAAAATATGCATCTATGCTGGTCTAAAAATTAGTGAGTAACACTGCTTTTCATGTTGTTTTGTTTTTTTGTTTTTTTTGTTATTTCCGTGTGTTACTCTGTGCCACTGCCCGGCTCTGGAGCATGCTCCGACAATGAACTGCATTATCAAGGTGTGTTAGTCCGATTTAGAGAAATTCTAAACTGCACCCCAATAAGAGGAAGGTGTTTACATGCAGTTTAGAACTTTTCAATTTAAAATTGCTCTTAATGTTGGTTTAAAGCAATTTGTCTGACTGCAATGTTTTTGTAGTGCTTTATAAATAAAATAAAATTGGATTGGACTAGGAAGGATAGTCCAGCATCCAAAGCTATTTAAACTCCATATAGCAAGTAAAAAAAAAAAGCACTTTAAAGTCAAATTAAAAGGTGTGTTGATTAAATGTGTTTCTGAAATTTAAAACAGTGTTTATACAAAACATGTCTGTCGTGTCCTCATTAAATGTCACCTCTGGTCAGCAAACATGAATGCACTGGATGCTTGGACAACTAAAACAAAAGGACACAAGGAAAATACTACAGTTGAACCAAATTGCGCTCCGATGCCATGTGCAATGATATCCTGCAAAATGAGAAGAGATCCCTGTGTGGATTGCTCTTGTAATTTTCTCTTCAAACAGGATGGACTATCATCCTCGCAGCCGGCAGTGCTGAAGGGTTTGTGCGCTTTTCCCTGACTCATTTGAATAACACTTGGAAATTGACACAGAGCCCTGCTGAGATGTATGAATATCAATGTCACCTCTGACAGAGCGGAGTGGCAGACTGGGAAATATCAATTCATTATGAGTTTTGGATAGGGACAAACAATTTTACTTGGAATTTACACAACCGCAGCCTATTGTCTGTGGAGCAGTTACAATGAAGTCAGCAAACAGTGGAGTCGATGCACTGTTTTACTGAAGATGACCAAGCTGAACAAGACCTTACCCAAAGGACACTGAATAGTAAATAATCCTTGCATTAGCATCGTGTCTGTTGTATATATTAGCATTCAAAGTGGACATCTACATTACATTGAATCCATAGGTGTCACTTGTCACGCCACATGATGTATGTTTTGACTATAATTCTTTGGACACGCTCCTTTTGACCAGGGGCCTATATTTGTTTTTCAAATTAGCTGAACATAAACTAATGTATTTATATTACAACAAAGGTATGAATGCATGTCATTAAAAAAAAAAAAATTTTAGCATCATTGCAGTTGACACACATTACATACTGGGCTTTGATTCTAGGAATGCACTGCATGTTGGACTACTGGGTCCACAAAGTAAAAAAGTAAATGTGGTGCTAAAGGTGGGGAAACAGTTTTTGGTATGGCTCATTTCAAAATCAACACAAAAAACAAAACTGGACAAATACACTGTGAACTAACATATCTGTAAAGCATCAGAAATTAGTTTATGTAGTCTTGAGAGATTATCTTGATAATTTTCACACATCTCGACTTAAAGTCATTGCATTTTTAGTGCACAAGTGCAGTAACACAATCAAGTAAAGTAGCCAAAAAGTACCAAACTGTTATGTGTGTCATTTCATTTACTGCTCATTGAGCCTTAATTGACTATTGTTACACACCACCAATGTCAGATGGGACTTGTTATACCGATTAGTACTTGAGTTGCACTTAAGTTGCTACAGACAGAGACTTGTGACTCAACTTGGACTTATGGAGCTATGCAGTTTAAGACTCGTGGACAATGAACCTTTTCCATGGCCGCTCACTCGCTCCCCCTCCCTTCTCTGAGCAGGGAGTGTGTCCACAGTTAATGATATATTAGTTTAAAAAAGTTTTGTTCTTTCAATTTTGAAATGAACTATACTCTACATACTTTTGCAAATAGTTTACTGTGAAGACGCGCTCCGACAGAGGTTAGACAGAAGTGCAAGAAGCTAACATGGGTAACCTCAGATGCTAACATCTTGCATTATTCGCTCCAGTAGGTCAATGGAGCTACAGCCCTGTTCCACTCTAAATGATCACAGGCATCAGGAGCCAAGATGTGAAATCAAAGAGCATTGGCAATGTAATATCACTAAATTGTCTGTTTATGTCAGCCAAACAGACAATTTTAACCAACTGGAAGAAACGCAAACCAAACTGCTTTGACATAGATCACTGGTATAAAGACTTTATGAATTTGCTCTCAATGGAACAGGCTGCTCTTCTACTATCCAGTGATTATAAAATTGAAATCGGACCATGGACTACTGTAAAAAAATTGAATGCAGTACAGAGTGATGTCAAATTTGTGCTGGAGTAAATAGCAAATCTGGGTAAGATACTCATGATTAAAATTGTATAATCTATATGTTCTTGTCTTAATATATTTGGAACTCTGTACCCCCTAACCCTATGTTTGTCTGTCTGTCTGGTTGTTAATCTATGTACAGGGCACTCAGCCCTTTTTGTTTTTGAAAAATGTAAATAAAAAAAAAAAAAAAAAATAAATAAATGATCACAGGGATGTGAGGCCTTTTCTCAGTGAAATGTCCAAGAGTGGAGGTAAGAAGACTGACGTTCTGCCATTCAAATTTCGTCAACACAGAATCTTATGAAACTGTGTTGCTAATGGTCAGTGCTGCAGTCAATTCAATAAAGTGCAGTTTCCCTTTACAATAGATTTCTGATTCCAGAAGTACCTTGCAATATACATGAGTTTACATCACTGACCAAAGACACGTAAGACAACTGGATCCTTAATTAATCTCGTATTTCGTAACGTATCGTAAGGAAAAATATGAAGCATTTGCTGAAGATCAGAAGAGCCCATCTCGAAGACGTAGAAAACCAACTGTTTCACATGTGTCCCCACTTTTTGTTTTGTTTTTATCTCTGCAGTAATAAATTGTTTGTACTTGTCTGGGCAAAAAAGCCAACATCATATTAAGGAGTAGATGAACTGCAGGGTAAACCTCGAAATGAACAGTGCATTCATCCTGCAGATTCCATGATACTAATACTCACTGACTCCTGTAACCCAGACGATGATAAATGATCTCAGCAGTCTCTTGCTACAGATGTATAAGAGGCCCGTCTTCTTAATCCCTGTTTGCTGTTAAATCTTTTCAACTTTCCACTGGGTGTCACAGCTGATCGGCCGCTCATTCAGTCCAACTTGTAAACAACAGCGGCCATCTGTCTCCATCAACTTTAATAACAACTCGGTGCTTATTCCTTTATTTAGACCAGTGGGGCGGGCAGTAGCAGCAGGCAGGAGTTATGTGTAGGGGATGAGGGGGTCTGCGTTAGTATGCACACACATGCCTCGCCGACACAGACCCACTGCGACAACACTGCAGTTAGATACAGGGAGAGGGGGAATGGACTGGACTGGAAAAAATATGTCAATTTTTTTTAGAATATTATTGTTCTTCAGAAATAAATTTACGTCACAGTTTGGGATGTATTTAATATCATATATTTAAGTCTGTGGAGATTCTCAGTCTTACGGTTCATAATACAAGAAAATATGATTGCTTTTTTAACCAAGACTTGTTTAATCAACTGCTGTATTTGTTTTTCCTTTACATATTCTGGTTTTTTATCTATGGAGTGCTGTGTTTGTGATGTGCATTACATAAAAAGTCCTTCCCTCACGATCCTAACCCTTTCAATAACATAGCCACCTGTCTGCTTTTATTTTATTTGAAAAGTTAAAAAGGAACCAGTTATCCACTTCAAAATACTAATATGATGAACCTCCCTCCTCATGATTCTGATTGTTCCATCCTGTCATCCACCTTGATGCTGACTACACCTAACCCACATGCACACACACATACACGCAGTGGACACTGGACATTACAGCACATCCACTGTAGCTTTCCAACTGTTGTCCAGGTATTCTATATATACTTCTTTACATATTGTGTTTATTTGTATGTTGTCCTGGACTGGAGTTTTTCCTTTGTTATCTGGTACAGTCTGTAAAGCCCTCTGAAGCAGCGGATATTGCACTGTAAAAAAATGTAATGTCTTGTCTATCATTTTGCAGTCTTATTTCATGTAATTTTCTTAATGCTCTACACTTCCTGTTTTGGCTGCTCATGACATAACATGGAGGAGGAAAAAGTACCTCAGGCACATCTACTCTTAAGTGGAAAAAACAAGCATACTCAGACTTACTTACCTCAAGAAAACAAATAAAATAGAATCTTCAAGGCTGGATTTAACTTTAGACTCTGGAGCTTTTAAATATTTGGATGGACCATGGAAACTGATCTGGCATTCTGACCTGACCTTCTAGATTTATACTATATTTATGCTTCTGATCTTCTTTTACTGTGATCATGTGATGCATATATTCAAATCACAAATGCCAAACTCCAGAATTATGACCATTAAAAGCTACTTAGCAATGATGATAACATTCCCAAAAATATATTTTGATGATTTTCCATTTATGTTGGAAAGGGTTTTGGAAAGGGTCTCTTCTATTTCCAGAATCAAACCGTTGGTGCTGGCACATGATCCTGACCTCTCCTTTTTCTCCAGGGACTGTTTGTTTAGACAAAGACACAGATCCACATATGTCACTAAGAAGATCCTATTATAAACCATGACCCCTACGACCTTAACCTTCACCCTCAAAGCTACACCTAAACTTAACCTTTGACCTGGAGGAGGGAACCTTCAAATTCAAAGGCAATCTGTTTGAAATACTATTGCTGAATTTCTACCATTAAGTTAGGGGACATAGAGGGACACCAGCATTTTTTTCATTACTTTAACTGAAACAATATATTTCAATTACCACTCAAGAGCATTATACATAATTAGTTTCACCTTAACGGCAAAGGGAACTGTCCCAAGGAAAACTCATATCATTGTTATATGCTAATTAACAATCCAGCCTCGTTGGCAGTCGCTAATTGCAATAAATAAATAAATCCAGCTAAATTGATAAAACACATGTCAAAAAGTGATCATGTGATGTGTAACTTAACTTATACTTTGATAAAGAAACAAAATGAATGCATTGGATTTTGAGCACAACTTTACCCAAGCTGGGTGAGCTGCAATACATCAAAAGCAAATATGACAACAAGAAGCTAAACATGAATAGTAAATCTGGCCTCAGTGGCTCACCTGGTACGGAACATTTCATTTTCATTTTCATTTTTATTGTTTATTTCATTCATTAAAAACAATTATAACATTAATATTATGAATGAAAAGGAGCAGAAGAAGTATAAACTAATGTCTGCTATTTAAATTTAACATTTCCCAATATGCACTCAGAGAAAATTAGAAGCAGCTTATACATGAATAAACCGATCTATGTGTGAATTGTTGAATATAGATTAATGTCTGTGATTGTTCAGTTTGTACTAACTTAAAGTAGCTGGGATAGCAGTAGAAAATAAAGAATGAACGTCAAACATAGTCTGTGAAAGTCTGTGAAAGTCAATTTGCATGTGAACAAAGAGTATTGAAAAGTGTTTGTTTACAGAAATATCTCTGCAGACTTGCTCTAAGTGGTCTGACACCCCTGTTTGATCCATCCGCCTCCCTGACCCCAGCCGACCCCCTCCTCTGACCTTTAGAAAGGCCAGCTGTTCCTCTGTACGGGATGTGACTGAGGAGGCGGCTCTCCCAGACGCACATTGATTAGAGCAGCATTAATCACGCTGAGGGATTATCCCTGGTGTTGAAAAAGGCTCTTTCTATAGTAAACCAATTAGACTTTTTATGGGATGAGAAGGTTAACTGGCCCAATGAGCAATCCGTTTAAAACATTGACACTGGAGGTCTGCAGAGGTGAGGCGGAGGAGCTGCTGATGGTCGTATGGATTCATGGAGGAGTCTGAATATAGAAAATAAGATTGAAAACATAAAATGATATTATGGCCGTTAAAGCTAATTGAGGAAGTTGCCGTAAAATGTCCTCAGCAGCGGAGGGATGCATGACGGCGTCCTGTTTTCCCTTCATGCTGCACTGAGCCGGGAGGGAGGGCAGGCGGGCGGGTGTGGATGGAGATTGGGTAAAGATTCTATCTGCGATGTAATGTGTGCTGTGACTGGATGATTGCTGCCCCAGAGCTGGGCTTAATGACCCTTCCAGTTTTAGGAGGCAGAATTGAAGCTGTGAAGAGAAACATCCATCCATCTGCACTCCCACAGAAGTCCTGCTCACGTCAGCGGACCATCACAGTTAACACACGAGCACCGTCACAGGAACAGATTGACTTTATGGGCCTCGTCGATGAAGGCTTCACTTATGGAGCACAGGGTTGTAAATAAAATTATCATTCATGGCAAGCAAAACATGTTTAGAGAGTTATCTTCAATGTAATCTATGGTAACATAAGGTTTACTCATTTTCAGAGAGGAGGGGGACCATAAATAATAAAAAAAACGAGCGATTTAAATTAAATCCAAACAAAACAACACACCTTTAGCCATGGTGCAAAGAAACTGCAATTTTATATGATTACATAATAGGGGCGCACAGTAGCTGAGCAGTTGGCACTCCTCATGGCCAGAAGGTTATGGGTTCGATACGAGAATCCAAAGATTGACTCTGTGTGTAATCACTTCAGCAGCTAATCTATATGGTTTATGTTTTAGACTGATGGAAGTCACAAAGCAGTTTTTTTTATATACATTCACCATTGTAGCATGGAACAAGAACATAACAACAGTAACTGACATTAAAGAATTAATGACTCTGCACGGTAGCAGAGTGGTTAACGCTCCTGCTTCACAGCAATTAGGTCGTGAGTTCAAATCCCAGCTGACTCAAAACACCTAAGGCCCAAAGCTGCTGGGGTAGGCTCCAGCCACCTGTGACCCAAAACGGGACTAAGTGGTAGAAAATGAATGAATGATTTGGACAGATTTCAAAAATACCTGCCTCTGTGTGGACTATAATGTAATTGCTTGAGACCTTTTCTCCATGTCATCTCCACATGTTAGTCATCCAGCTCCAGAGACATGCAAAGGCTGCAGATCAAGGATAAAAGAAAGAACAAGAAGTGGAGGGACATACCCGGCACTTGATCCACCCTTCATCAGATCAGTGTATCCTGAACAACTTGAACCATCCCTTGCATTCAGCTTTTGAACAACAGAGAGCAGCCAGAGGATGTCTGAGATCAGTGAGATGCAGGACGGAACACCACAAGAACTCCTCCTTCCCTGTCAGTTAGTCTGAGAGACCTAACGAGTGAATTTCCCCTTGGGGATTAATTAAGTTGACTACAGTAATATTCTTTGCTAACCATGTACACAAAAAGATAAATAAGATAGGACTTTTTTGATCCCACAGTTGAAAGGATGCAATATACAGAAGGGTGCATGCAATAACATTGAATTAAAAGTGTATCAGAAAAAAGAAGACTAATAAAACATAAATGAAACAAAACTTACATTCCATTTCAGTATTTAATTTCATTTATAACGTTTGCATCAATGTTTGAAGAAATCCCAAGTTATGAAACTTTATTCGACTTTTTCAAGAAACTTTCTGAGCCTTTTCTACTGTGTTTATGAGCAACTAGGTCTTTATACATCTGCTTTCTGAACACAGCCTTCAGTGACTGTTTTCTGGAGCATCTCTTGTTCATGACTGATATCTTCCTATTTAGTTAAACGTGTACAAAAGCAAGATGATGATTTATTTATCCAACAGCTCCTTTTGCTGTTTTGTCAGAAGAGAGACCCTTCATGGACAGACTCGGTGAACAGTCCTGGCCTGTATCTGTCGGTGGATGATATCTGTGAGTGCAGTCTGCAGACGACAGAGGGGCTGACACTGATAACACTATCAGATGTACGTGCCTCTGAAGAGAACACGAGCACCTGTTTAGCATCAGACCTGTAACGCTGCTCTGAAATCATTCCATATGCATCACATGATCAGTCATGATCTCTGTTTACCTCCCACTGCGCTGCTCCAGATGTGAAATTTATGAGGATACTACATCAATGCATGGCCTTGGAAGAATTCGCATCCTGCGTATATTGCAATCGGATTTGGTTAATAGTCATTATTATTGATTTGTGGTTTGCCTATAATCAATCAGCGAAAAAACCAAGTAAATTGGTTTGGGAATGGACAAATACTTGTATTTGGTGGTAGATTTAGGTCATCTCCACACTAATGAGTTTTCAGGTGAAAAGTGTAGTATGTAGTGGGTGCTTGTTAATGAGTTAATGTTTTGTGATGTTGAATGATTGCTTGTAGGTTAGCAGTGTTCCCCTTTGGGTTAACAGTGTGTGGGGTAGGGTTTTGGTGAGCATAGTTTCTTAAAAATTCATTTTTTTGTTATCACATTCATTCACCATGGGACATTTATACCAGTTTACTTAAACATGCATGTCTCCGGATGGTGGCAGGAAGACAGACCTGGAGAAAACCCACAGTAGGATGGGGAGAACAGGCAGACTCCACACACAAAAATGAGGACATTCTACCTTCTCCCTATATACATCCTTAAATTACCATTCCTTAGGCGTAAAGGCTGAATTATCATGTAAAGAGAGTCCTTTCTGAGCAAATACTCTTGTCAAGAGAAGATCAGACTGATCCATGTATAGATCTACAACTGTGTTTCTCTCATTCTAATAGATTTCTCTTTGGTCTGCTCTAAACCACTGCTGAAGGAACTGGAATTTAAAAGTCCTTCCGAAGGTTACACTTACACTTCTCCTCGAAAGACTCAACTGTCTGGGGAATTTTTAAAAAGCTGTGCTCAATCCTTTATGTGACTGACACAATATGCATTTGTGATAGTCTTGGTCTAGATCTGGGTTAAATGCCTTGTTAACAATGGTGTAGTTCTGTGTTTAGTATCTGTGTTATTAATGAAGTCTGGGTAAGCCTCAGTTAAGTCGTAGTTTATCCTCAGTTTATTCTTGACTTTAGTCCTAGGCTTATTCAATCTTGCGTTAGTCCTGGTCTAATTTTGGCTTAATCCTGCTTTAGTCTTGAGTTTAATCCTGATTAGTCCTTGTTAAGTTTTAGTTTAGACTTCATTTAGTCCCATAGTTTGCATTTTATCCTAGGTTCCATTTTGGGGTTTTGTACTGCTTTAATTCTGGGATCTGTTTTTAGTCCTGAAATAATAGCGGGTTCATTAGTTTAGTCATAGTTCAAACTGTTATTTTTGAGGTTACTTTAGTATAGTCCTTTGTATTAGTCCGGGTTTAGTCTTCGGTTTAGTCTGGATTTACTCCTTTATACATACTGCCTTCTTAGCTTGCTGCAGATCTGATGACTGTGCAGTTAGTTTCCCTTCATATTTCTCTGACACAGAACACTTTTACCGTCAGTGAATCTGCAGAGTTTATATTTAGCTTCATGGCAGCGGCTGTGAAGATAATAAACTCCACTCGGGGGCAGGTCCTACAGGCGGGAGCTCAGCATGATCTGTGGGAATCTGTGTCAGACGCCGCTGCAGCAAGACTCAGCACAATGTTGTGATCAGAAGTTAAAAGTGAGTCTGTGATATCAGAGGGTTAGCTGTGTCTTTGAAATCATATTTGACTTTGAGGCAGATGGAACAGTGCAACCCAGTTTTACAAGATACTGACAGTACAATTTCTTCGAGTGTCACATTTCTTCATCCTTGTCAAAGTAGCACCAGCAGGTATCATTATCCCTGACATATTTTGCTTATGATACAAGCTTCTAATACTATTTCTATTGAAACAAGGTCTCACATCTCCATCTGTGGAGAGTAATTATGTGGTCTAACGCTACACTTGGAGCTTGAAGTTTAAGGTCAGCTCTAAACTTCAGGTCAGTGTAATATCAATATCAATTTAAAGCAGGATAGGTTGCTATGCTGTTAATGAGGGATGAGTGGTAGGGTTGGTGGCTGGGTTGGGAGAATATTTTGGGTAATGCATCTTTAAGTCCTGACTTTAGCCCTATGAATGTTATTTGTTTGCATCAGGCATAGTCATAAAAAAAATGCTGGGTTGAACCATGGATGCATTATTAGAACGGGATACTGAATGAGAAAAAAAACATGGCCACCCATTATTTTTAATGGACATGCTCACTCCAAAATGTTTTTGGCTTCCAGGTTTATATCTGTGTTATGAGGCCCATAGAACAGGAGCACTACAGCACTTGTGGATGTGGTCTTGTGTTTAGCCACTTGTCAGCTTCCATAAAACTTTTTTAGAGATTTAAGAGAGAAAAAGTCTAGGATGTGAAAATAGACAATAAACTCAACAAAATCTGACCTTTTTTAGTAGTTGTAGATGTCCTGTTAGCTGAAAACCACTTTGTTGTTACATGGTGGTCTATGGGAAAAAAAAGATTTTCTCCTTCATACAAGTCTTCTTCATCATCACAAACAAGGCAGTTGCCTCAGTGTACAGATAGCCCTGGTCCACTTATGTTAGGAAGTCCCTCTGCTTGGTTCTGCAGCAGTTGAACATTTAGACAGGCGCCAAACAAAAGCACCAATCACAGACGAGTGTGACATCAGCTGTCAATCAACGGGCTGCTGCTACATCCCTCCCTGTCATGTGCACAGCTCAGGGCTTTTCAAACATGGAGGGTATTAGCTGTCGTAGAAGTCACAAAAATAACAGGAAGTTACTTTAATTCTTTTGCTCAGATATGTACACTTTCATTATTTACGTTACCTTAAATAAGTTGCTGTTGTCTGTAGATGCACTATTCAGACTGGTTTTGTTTGATTTACTGTAATAATACATTACATACATGTTTCTTCCTGTAATAGCTTGAAAGTTTTGCACCAGGTTTATTGCCTAAACATCACAGTGCAACATGGAAGCTTCGCATTTTCATAATAATTAGCAAAATAAGCATGTGGTCACTGGACTCAAGATCAGATGTTAACATAACAGTAATGAAACAGATCATAGAAAGCATTTTTACTTGGCTTTAGTTTGACAGTAAAAGAGATTATAATGTGACCGTAGTAAATGGCATTAAAATATTATGAAAAAGTGAAAAGTTTGCTATTTTTCTTGTATTGCTGATACAGTGAGTGTGGGCCTGTAGCATAGCAAACAACACAAGTTAAGAGCCTTTTTGGTTATGTTTTTTTCTGATGCAGGTAACCAAAATGATAATGAAAAATCCCAAACCTTAACTCCTCTAGAAGAGAAAAAGTGTGTGTGAATTAGAGCTCCTTGCCTGTGTCCTGTCCAAAGCTAACGATCAGCACACCACAGTCTAATCCTCAGTGGTCACCCTGCAGCAGTGCTTTCATGTCAATGGTCCCAAACAGAGTGTAAAGCTTGAGCAGGTCCAGCTCTGGGACACTCACTGCACACACAGTCAGCCCCCGTCTCAGGGTTCAGTCCGCTTCACTGATCATCTGCATACATTACTTCAGGAAGGGTCAAGCTGCCACTGTCCCAAAGGACGACCATTATCACCAGTTTAACGCCTGTGATCAACAAGAAGTAACTAACAGTATGGGCATTGTGTTTTGTGTCAGAAAAGTGCCTCTGTCTGTGACTTTGATCAAACAATATGCCCCAAGAAATGCAGAAAATGCAATTCTTTAAAGTTGAACAGCTCAAAAAAAAAAAAAAAAAAAAAAAATCGATTTATCTATCTGTCTATTATGGAAAATATGCATTGTTACAACATGCTTTATACATTTCAATATTCAGTATCATTAGTATGAGACTCATACTCATACCTCCTCCACTATGCAACCACTTGCTGCTTGCCGATTCGTTCTGGCTGTCTATAATTCAATTTTTTTTACTGTAAGATAAAGAATTCTTGTCATATTAATTGTATTCTTGTAAGATAGGGTCTGGGTGTACTAAAAGCTACATCATCTCTCTTCTCTGAGCTGAAACTGTACCCCTTTGTTGTATTTCTTGTTTCTGTGCTGGAAACTCCATCGGCGACCTGCTGTGCATGCACTGTGACTGGCACAGTTTTATAAATCCTACAAAGTAACTATGCACAACAAGGGAGAATGACTCCAGATCAAGTTTTTTTTTTTTTTTTTTTTTTTCAAATGTTCCTCTAAACTGAACCAAAAAGGACAACTAAAATGTATTTCATTTTGAGAGAATATGCATGTTTCATTTACATATACTTGATACCTTCAGAGATCAGTGGCAGAAAATGTCTAACAAAGTCCCTGTTTTGCTTTGTTCAGCTCTGCCTTTGGACAGATGAGGCCGTGACCTTGGCGTGTTTGTGTGTGTGAGTGTGTTTACCACCGCTGCTGTTTCCACACAGCTCCGTCTTAAGTGGCCATTCTCCTGCAGTGTCCCGCGGCTGCAGCAGGTCAAACACAGAGGGAGGGGGGTTCTGAGAGGGGGGCGGCTGTCGAGACGAGAGGCAGATAACATCCTCAGACCTAATCCATACAGACGCCTGGAGGAGACACAGTTTAACACCTGCAACTGTGTCTTTATCTGCAAACATAGCCTAAGAGTTTTGGGCAGTGTGTTATGCTTACAGTATTCCCCATCATTTACAAAAATTTTGGAGCATCCATCTTCCAAGTTTGTGTCCTGAGATACAGTTTGATTTTATTTCAAAGAATAGAATAGAATAGAATGCTTTATTGTCATTGCACAGCAGAACAATGAGATTAAAGTGCCACATCTGATCGGTGCATAGAGAACACACAGAATCACACAAACACACATAATAAAACCCAATAAATACCCAATTAAATACCCTGCATGTTAAAATTTTATTGCACATTAAAATGTTCTGTTATTGCACGTAAAAGCAAGACTGAAATCTTTTACTTTCTGCTATTGAGAGTCCTTACAGCCCATGGATAAAACTGTTTTATGTATTCATATTTTTGCAATAATTACTTTAGCAGGGTGATTTGAACCCCTTTTTTTATACTGTAGAAAGCTGTATTCTCCAGTAGGCATTCAGCTCATGCATCATCATAAACATTGGAACTGTTAATACAACATGCCTATCCAGCTTTCATAATTCAAGGAACACTGGTCACCAAACCAACATGGCTTCTGCTCAGACTGAAATATTTCAGCAAAAAGTGGCAGTCCTTTTTAAAACATTTATGTCTTTGTAGCTACATTCAAATACTGACTACTGCATCGCCATATTTATCTTGAACTTAATCAAAACATTTGATTTATACATTGGCTTTCAGACAAAGGGTTTGACTTTACCTCACCACACATGGTGGATTCAACCACTCAACATTTTTCAATACATTGGGAGACAAATGGCACAGATTGTCCCTCAGTTTTGTCTTTGGCATCGGTTTGTAGCCCCTGGTGAGGAACCCCATCTGTCCAGTCAGTTGTGTCCTGAAGCTACTGCATTATTTTCAATCACAACCAGCCATTTAATACAAAATCACTTCCCCTGGGTGTGTGCTCTTACATAGATAAGTCATTCTTTCACTCATTTCAATTTGCTCCAGGACAGTGGATTGTTGTGGTGAAAAATAAAACACAGCCAGAGGTGATACAGTTGCACAGGTTGGCTCATACAGGAGCTCTATTTATTCATTTCATTTCAAGAGCTGCCTTGGCAATTACGGCTGGCACTTTAAAATGTCAGTGGACTGAGGCAGGAATAATGATTGGCATAAGAAGTGCTGCGGGCTGCGGCGTGGCTGACGGGTTCGTAATTAAAGAGGGCAGCAGATTATTGTGTGGGGCTCTTTAGGAAGACGTCAGGAGACAGCTCTCTCATGAACCACTGCACCAGAGACGATGAATGAAGCAACTCACTGCACTGCGCACTTCACTGAGATGTGTCTTTCAGTAGAGCTCTGGTGTGGAGACTGCTTTTAGTAAGATGCTATTCTGCAATTACTCAAATAAGAAAAGAACATACAATTGTGTTCACCTGGACGAAACTGAGATTTGGGCAGATTGTGTGACACTATCGGTTCTGAAACATATGTTCATATTGAATCAATGTCAGATTTAGATCATACAGCAAGTGTGTGTTTACACTTGTCATATTTGGTAGGATTAAAAAGAAAAAAAACTTGCTGATAAGAACCTTTTTTTTAAAATGTGCCACTTTGAAAATGTGCCGCAGTCTGCTTTGATCATCTAATTATTCCCACAATGGGAGGAGTCTGAGAACAGGCTATGCTAAAATTACAGTTGAGTTGATAATGCTTAAATTAAAACTAAGCTGACTAGGAACTATCTGAACTATATGGATTGTTATTGGACTCCCAAGTGTAAAAAAAACTTTCCCTGTCTATTCACACCAACGGTAAGACTATCTAATAGGCCCTGTGACCTCTTGCCCTGTTTATTTCATGCATAGCCATGTCATCTAAGTATTTGAACACCATAAACAAAGTTATATGAGGATATCATGCAAGGTGACATCATGTGTTTGCATTTGCAGACTCAAACTATTGGTAGGCCTTCATATCTGCCTGACTAAGGATAAGCATGGCAGCAGCTCACGACTCTCTAGTGGTACAAAGTGATCTGGCAGGCCACACATTAACAATGCTGTAAACAAACAAATCAGATCAACCTTTTCAGCTCACACTGTTTTAAGATGTAATCTTAAAGTTCCACCGCCTGGTTTTGTTTTTGCTGTCCTTGTCTCACCCCACTACTCTTCCCCAACAGCAGCATAGTAACCTTTCCTTTTTTTTTTTTTTTTTAAAGGCAACACCAGCCCTTTTTTTTTTTTTTTTTTTTAACCACTAAATATAGTACTAATACGTTTAAAATCAAAGTCTGAAGTTTATCTGAAACTTTTAGCTTTGGAGTTAACCGTTTTAGACTCTAGCAATCCTGTAATTATTTCCACCTCGTTGCCAACATTTATCCATGGTTAATTTAACTGCCTTTTTCTCTTTTTTTTGTTTTTCTTTTTTGTTTGTTTGCTGTTTTGTTATAAATTAAGGCCTTGCAATGGAATGATAATTTCCTTGGTTAATTTCCTTGGTCCTTTGTTGTTGACATCAGTGTCATAATGTGCACACTAAGCCGACCATTTTTACGGAAGCAAGCTGTGACTGGCCAAAATCCCGTTGTGGGCTGATCTTTCTTATCTATTAAAATCCTTAATTATAAAGCCAATATCACGTCTTAAAGTCTTATTTTTTCACAGATTATTCCTGTTACAACAAGCGATAGGGGATTAAACTGTCAAACTTCATGCAAAAAACCCCCAAAACAAACAACATACAAAAGTTATGCATTGTAACCATAGCTATACTATAATATATTAACAAGAACATACCCAATAAATAAGTAAATAAATAAAACAGGTACTATGAAGTGTTAAATGTATTTTTTTTTCCTAACATAGAGAAATGAAAAAAAAGGGAGTCATTTTGATGTGATTATAGACATTATAAGTTTGATGTGTTGCCTTCATCTGCACACTACCAATGCACTTTTAAAACACCAATATACAATATATCTGCTCTACTTTGCACATTTTCAACCAAATTGTCGTTTCATGTGATTTCCAAAGACACATCTGTTCAGCACTTCACTGATCCTCCATATTTCCATTCTCCTGATAATCAGTTTGTTATTGGCAGAACCAAAGCCCAGATCTATGCCTGCCCACACATGGAGAGGCCTGAGTCTGAGTGAAGTCTGTGATGGAGAGTCCTACCACCTGTTCGGCCCCCATCTCTTCACTGTTCACTAAGGCACAAGATGAAGCACTTTACATCTTAGTGATCCTCCTACTGCATCATCACTCTTGATAATACCTTCCGACGCCCCCCTTTGGTAATCTGCTAAGCAAAATGAGCAATGCCTCCATCTTTTTAGCAGCGGCCTGGACACGGTTCATTTCAATTGGGAGGTGATGCTGATGAGACAGAAACCATACCTCCCTCATCGTCAGAGTAAGACAGTGTACTTCCACCACGTCCACACATCCACTGATGGTTCAGCATCGGGCCCTGACTTAATGTGCTGTTTATTTTTCATTATAAAAGTGGACACAAAGCTCACTGCAATCAATGTGCAGTAACAGTTCATCTGCAACAGTACATTTATTGTTCTAAAGAAACAAGTCTAAATTTAAATGACAAAACTAAGTCCAAAGTTAACAATTATCTGCCGTAGAAAAAAAAAAAAAAACTTGACATTTAACCTTTACATACTCTGAGCATTTTTTTTTCATTTTTTCATAAAACTGTTTTACGCCAGTGACGAAAATATGCACTTTTTCTGAGTCATAAGGCCTTACTTTAGTACACCTAAAAACAAATACTGTAACCGGTCAACTAAAAACATATGGGCGCTAGCTAATGCCAGCATAATCTTTTGATTTATCAGCCAGTAAACTGAATGGCACTTTAAAATGGGGCAAATATGCATCAAATGGCTTTGAGGAAGTGTTCTGAATATATTGTTCTTGATGAAATAACTGGAATTTTGCACATATCAGCCAGTGAGCACACATCAGGGTATTTACACGTGGCAGGTTGTAATTTGGGATTTTTGTCAAATGCAACATGCCGTTATATATTTAACAGTCAACAAGGAAAAGTTTACTGTGGGATAAGTAAGTTGAGTGAGCAGGTGCTGCTAATCATCAACCCTTGAGTAATTGGTGAGCAGACCTGACTGGACAAGGCATTCCCACAAACTATTATTTTTTTTTATTATTCTTGTACCATCTGCAAATAGATTCACTTTTATATATCCACAGTTCATCTTTTTTATTTTTTGTATTTATACTTTGCTTCACATTTCTGCAATATTAAAGTAGCCTTTTTAAGGAATTGGGGGGAATTCCATTTACACCAGTAAAGAGCCCAGTGAATTTGCATTTTAATTGAATATCTTGATTGGCTGGGTTTAATTACCTTCACTCTCCGTTAGCAGGTTAATTAAATGAGCAAAATATAAAACTGTGTGAGAGTAACAAATATGGTACAGTTATGTGTTTACTCTCCTCATTAGAGAATCAGCTCTGTTTACATGCTCACCCCTGAGTGGTTGTGTCAAACTTAAACCGATGAAGTGCAACACAACAGAATGAGACTGTCAATGGGAAAAAGTTTCTTTATCATGTCATTGAAATCTTATCACATACCACTAAATCAATAATTTGGTTTGTATATGTGGCGGGGCTCTAATCAAACCCAGGCAAGTCAGAAATGCGTGTGCAAGTGATGTTTATTG